>JAODXP020005785.1:0-10650 GCA_027497455.2 Sardinella longiceps | reverse complement strand
GGGGGGGGGGCACCTGTTCAACTGTCTCCATTTGAAATTGTACTGCAGCATACAGGTATTTGTACAAATTCTTTGAGCTACTAGCCTACTGCAAGGATAGGCTTAGCATTGTTGTGTGTGTGTGTGTTTTTTTTTTTTAAAGAAATGATCAATGCAGTGTTATGTAGGAGAAAATGTGTTTAAGAATAAGTTACACATAACTGGTTTGAAGACACTACATACTAGTCATTGCAATCCTTTTGGTTTTTGTCTTTTGGAAAGAAATGGTCAATGCAGTGTTTTATAGGAGAAATGTGTTATGGTTTCTTTTGCTCAACGTTTGAGATTGAAATTCTGTTTAAGAATAAGTTACACAACTGGTTTGAAGACGCTACATACTACAGTCATTGCAATCATTTTGTTTTTGTCTTTTGGAAAGAAATGGTCAATGCAGTGTTTTATAGGAGAAAATGTATTTTGGTTCCTTTTGCTCAACGTTTGCAATGGCTGTAATATGCAGTGTCTTCAAACCAGGGTTATGTCTAACTTATTCTTAAATAGAATTTGAATCTCAATCATTTCTCTGGACATAAGCAGCTGTCCCTTGGTCAAAAACAGACTCCGTGAGTGAATGAGGTGTTGCAATTGACCACTTCTTAAAACATCTTACAGCTCCTGTAACTTTACTTTTTTCGAACCACAAACCTTTAGGGACAATTTCTCCTTTTGTGCCTCATGCCCCTTACACAGTAGCGGCTTGCTACTAGGTCAAATACAGTAATGTTAAGTTTTGAACATGCATTAATGCAGCCTTTAAGTTTTTTTTAAAAGTAGGCTACACTAACTTTTCAGTTTTCCATGACACTACTGTGTGGATGTGTATTGCACACATATGTTGAAATGTATTAATAAAAGCATTTTTGAACCAATAGCAAGCTACTTGTTTTCTGTCAACAAAGTGAAGTACTACATTACAATTATAAAATGAATAAAATATGTTGTTATATCATGGTGTAATCATATAAACTAAACAAAATAAAAATGGTAGATTTATATGAAAATATCATGTTTACTCTGCAAAATAGAATCATACTTAACTTACATGATAAAATGTTGTTTTATCATGGTGTAATCATATAAGCTTAGCATAAAATAAAAATGGTAGATAAATATGAAAAAATCATGTTTATTCTGCAAAATAGAATCATACTTAACTTACATGATTACATGTTGTCTGAAAAATATGATAATATCTCGCGCAACCGATGTACATATTTTTTCATGTAGATCTGACAGACTTTTTTTCAGTGTAGGCAGGGATGATGTAGTGGGGGCAAAAGGGAAGATTTGATATCACCAAGTAATTAAGAGTCCGGGATCAATGTCAAACTTGTTGCCCTGGATGAATGGGTTAGGATTAGGGTTAGGGTGAAGGCACATTGATCCAGGGCAAACGTTTGGCGTTGATCCTGGACTCTTAAATACTTGGTGATATCAGATCTTGCGGGGAAAAGGGGGACTGAGTTACCAGGTCCCCAAGAGGAAGGATGGTCCTTGAGGAGTCTGGAATTGTATACCAGGCAGTAAAGGTGCCTACAGACCAAAGATCCGTGACGAGACTGGCTGCGACGTTCTATAAAACTGGACGTTCTAAAACTCTGAAACTGCAATTTGACATGTTAAATATTTTGCGACAGCTTGCAACTGCCTGCAACAACCTGCGACGATTCATGCACACCGCCGCAACTCCGTTCTAAAACTGTTTCTTCTCGTCACGGATCTTCAGTCTGAATTGCCCTTAAGGGGAAGCCATGGCCACTGCTTGTGCCCCACACCGGGCCCAGAATTGGGTGCTACGCCCCTGACTGTCACCATGTCTTAACTGAATGCGATGCGACTGCATGTGTGCGTCAAAAAGAGTTCCATCACTTTGTTTTCTATTGGAATGTCCTAACTGAATGCTATGCGATGCAGCGCGACTAGTCGCATTGCTACACGACTTTTTAAAAAGGAATTTAGTCACTCGGTCCGTTTCTATTTCAGTCGCGCAAGTCGCGTTTCTCGGTCAGATTGACAGCAGAGGCTACATGCATTATGTGCCCCGTCACAGCATCTCATTGTATGGGGACTTAGTCAAAGAGTTGACCCTGACCAATACAATGGAATAATATTATACTATAATATTATAACATAATAATATATATTTTATGTGTAGGGTGCTATGGACATCAGAAGTTGTTATGACTGCTGTAAGAGTAAACTACAGGCTGTGCAGTTTGCAGAGGTGGAAAGTAACTAATTACATTTACTCAAATTACTGTAATTAAGTAGCTTTTTGGAGTAATTCGTAATTTTTTAAGTATTTTTTTAAATAGGTAATTTTACTTTTACTTGAGTATATTTTTAGGCAAGTATTGTACTTTGTACTTCACTACTTTTTTGAAACCTGCCCGATTACTGAGTAAAAAAATCATTGTGAGGAAAAAATATTTGGCTTGAACCGAAAGTTAATACAGACTATTTACTGTAGCGTAGAGCTGACCCTGCTTCTTGTAAATGTTGACAATAGCCAAGCAACCTGTGGAAGTGATTAATTCAAAAGCAAAGGAAATCCTTGGCTATGGAATGTTGTCAGCCATTATAACCATTGCTTCAGTCCAGGTCAATTTGAGTCTAGCCAGGGTTAGGGTAGCCCCGAATACCATCAATATGTAAAATCTCAAAGCTAGTCGGCTACCTTAATCTAGCACTCTCAAGATGCCAAAATAAGATGCCATAAGATGTGAACTGGCTGGGCTGATTACTGTCACTGTGATCTGGATCGGCTGCCTGGTCAGAATGAGATTAAAGTTTGATACCTAACCTACAACTCCTAGGATTGAATACATTTCTTATCTAAAAAACGGAAAACCTTTTGAATTGTGATTGGCATGTAGGCCAATGTAAGTGCTCTCTCAGTCATGCCATCTACAGTAGCTGTTGTATTACTTGTAAATAACACTGTACGAACACATTGGTTTTTTAGAAATGTGAGAAGGGGGGCTTTATACAGCCACTACCCTTTGGTTACTGTAATGTCATTGACCAAACATTCATTCATTCATTCATTCATTCATAACAACAAGTTTGATTGTGGTTACTGAGCATGAATTCTTGGCGTTGCTAAAGCAACCAAGCAACACCCTAGCATTGCTTTTGATTATGATTTTTTTCAATATATATCAAATAATTGAAAGTAACTAAGTAACTTGTACTTTAAGTAAATTTTAAATGAAGTAATTTTTACTTTTACTTGAGTAGATTTTTGTTGGTTACTTTTACTTTTACTTGAGTAGAATTTAAGCAAAGTAAAGATACTTTTACTTAGTTACAATTTTTCTGTACTTTTTCCACCTCTGGCAGTTTGATGTACTGTATAATGTGAGGTCTTCTATCTTTTTTTGCCCTCAATCACGCCTTTCAGGCAGCACTGCCTTAAAGGCATCCCCAAGTCTAGGATAATGGCAAAGTTAAGGGGTTTAAGTTTAGGGTTAGGGTTAAGGTAGTGCCTTTTAGACAGTACTGTCTGGAAGGTGCCCTTGCCATTGAGGGCAATACAACACCATGTTGATAGCATACGTGCAGTACGTGCTCAGTCATAACACCTCACCATATGACTACTCATGGTACCTGTCCACTAACCACGTCAACGTTTCTAGCAAACGCGAGTCCCCTGCGTTGTTTACAGGAGGCGTGTCATTTCAAATTTCAGTTGGCTGCTCTTTCTTGCTCCTGTTTGGTTGATTCCAACGGCTCAAACACGACGCTGTACTGGCATTGGCTAATAAGGCTGCGTTTGACGCCTTAATTTGCATAATGTTCAGCCGAGCCCAACTTTTGACGTGACGGATGAACGCGCTGCCTTCCCACAATGCTTTGCGGGACGATTTGACGTGCTCCATTGAAAATGAACTGAAATCGCGACGCCGGTTATACTTGACGTGACCAGTGGATCTCCACTGTCAGTGCTGTCATAGCAATTTGTCAGTAAAGCTTGCCAGGGGTTGTTTCTTCATTGGGTTATTCCTTAATTAGTCTGGTTGCCTTTTTCATTTCTGTCTTGGATGCATAGAGGATGTGCCCTTGACAAGTCAAAAGGCCATTAAATAAATAGAAAGGAGGAGGACCTGGAGGAAAGTGGCTGTGTGTGTGTGTGTGTGTGTGTGTGTGTGTGTGTGTGTGTGTGTGTGTGTGTGTGTGAGAGAGTTTATGCTTGTGTGTGTGTGTGTGTGAGAGAGAGAGAGTTTATGCTTGTGTGTGTGTGTGTGTGTGTGTGTATGTGTGCACGTGTGTGTGTGTGTGTGTGTGTGTGTGTGTGCGCGCGCATGTGTGTGTGTGTGTGTGCCTTCTGACCTTGCCTGTCTGTCTGTCTGATTTGGCTGCTCTGTAGTTACCCCCAGTCTGGCTTATATTTACTTTATTATTTATATTTATTTATATATTTACTTTATTATTTGCTGGCTTAAGGAGCTCAAATTTCTCCACTACAATAAAAAGTGGCTATTTTTTTTTTCAGAAGAATGAATTCAACCCTTTTTGGATTTATTTATGCATTCAACCAAATATTGAGAATTCTTTGATTGGTTAGTTTACACTGTAAACATAGACACATTTGGTGAACATAATGTTTTATTGCCACAAGCATTTTCAGTTTTTCTATTTACATATTTAAGTAGATTTTCCCCAAAATAAATACATTGCAGATGAATTGAAAAGTTTTCATAAGTCATTAAAATGCAACTTTTAGCATTTGAGATACTTTTTTATGTTTTCCCTCCCCATTTATGTATTTAGTTGAGCTAAAAACCACAATTTGTTATTCTCACTATGGATAACTAATGGCAAATTCTGAATAACCTCAAAACACTTTGCATAACAGTTTGAAACAGCTGAATTCTAAAAAGCTCTAAAACGTCAGAAAACTCTGTTAAACAAAGGAATAACAGTAAACTAAGGATAAATGGTCATCCACTAACATATAACATCACTCTGTTGTTGCCCCTTAAAGGCCTCAACACAAATTGTAGAGGCAAAAATGTACTTCCTACTTTCTATTCCATTGTTTTCAATACAACCGGCCGTGCACACCAGCAAATTCTAAAGTGCGCACCAGAATTCTAAAGTGCTCTGCAGTGCTTTTGGAACTGGTGTGTGAAGGCTTTAAGAGTGACTAATTGTAAGATATTCTACTAGTATGATGCATTTACAGAATAGTTGTGGTCCTGAGATAATGACATGGTGGAGGGCCAGGGTTGAGTGTCATCAACTCAGTTGTTCCCAGTTAAACAGCTGAATTCTAAAAAGCTCTAAAACGTCAGAAAACTCTGTTAAACAAAGGAATAACAGTAAACTAAGGATAAATGGTCATCCACTAACATATAACATCACTCTGTTGTTGCCCCTTAAAGGCCTCAACACAAATTGTAGAGGCAAAAATGTACTTCCTACTTTCTATTCCATTGTTTTCAATACAAGAGGCCGTTGCACACCAGCACCAAACTCTCCCGCCGCTTCCTGTTCATGAGAGTCAATAGATAGGCTATTGTCGAATTCTAAAGTGCTCTGCAATTCTTTTGGAGCTGGTGTGTGAAGGCTTTAAGAGTGACTAATTGTAAGATATTCTACTAGTATGATGCACTTACAGAATAGTTGTGGTCCTGAGATAATGACATGGTGGAGGGCCAGGGTTGAGTGTCATCAACTCAGTTGTTCCCAGTTAAACAGCTGAATTCTAAAAAGCTCTAAAACGTCAGAAAACTCTGTTAAACAAAGGAATAACAGTAAACTAAGGATAAATGGTCATCCACTAACATATAACATCACTCTGTTGTTGCCCCTTAAAGGCCGCAACACAAATTGTAGAGGCAAAAATGTACTTCCTACTTTCTATTCCATTGTTTTCAATACAAGAGGCCGTGCACACCAGCACCAAACTCTCCCGCCGCTTCCTGTTCATGAGAGTCAATAGATAGGCTATTGTCGAATTCTAAAGTGCTCTGCAGTGCTTTTGGAACTGGTGTGTGAAGGCTTTAAGAGTGACTAATTGTAAGATATTCTACTAGTATGATGCATTTACAGAATAGTTGTGGTCCTGAGATAATGACATGGTGGAGGGCCGTTGTTGAGTGTCATCAACTCAGTTGTTCCCAGTTAAATTGCAATGGTGTTTAGAGGTCAAAAAGCCCCTTCACCAAAGAGCCCAAATGCACTCAGGCAGAGAGAGGAGTTAAAGAAGTCTTTCACTATACTAGTTCACCCAATCGGATCGCTTGATAGTGAGTGCTGGATATAAATTGGTTTGGCCTGGCAGCTAGCCGTGGTCCTATTGGATGCCATCCATAGAGATCATGTGCAAGTGATGTCCGCTGGCATCCCCTATGGATAAGGGGGAGTTACTGTAACTAGTTTTACTACAGAAATGGCGGAGATAGGGGAAGAGGAGAAGGGAAGCTTTGAAACGGCAGGACGTGATGTTGGCAGTGGGGTTAAATCTCCTACAAATGGAAGTGGATAGTGTGATGGCTGTCAATCAATCCTTTTAGGTCGTCCTAAACTACGTTGAATAAAACAACATTTAGACATGAGATGTCACACTTTCCCCGAATATACAGTACTGGACTGACCACACCGCCTGCCCTGGCCATTCCCCTCACACTCCGCACCCTGTCCACATACAGTATCATACCAGTAGCTCTTATGCAGATGGATGTAGAACATCTTTGCTGTAAAATAAAACACAATTAAATCAACTTGCTACAATTTCATTTTCGGCTAAAGCGAAAATTAATGCTGGCAAAATTCTGCTGCCCTTGTTCCAAAATGACCTACACAGTCTTTCCTATACTGGGGGGGGTGTGTGTGTGTGGGTGTGGGGGGGGGGCGTTAGTTACACACACACACACACACACACACACACACACACACACACACACACACACACACACACACACACACACACACACACACACTCCCTCCTAGGCAGACTGTTAGAACCCTGAGTTTCAGGATTGAGTGAAGTGGAGTGAATTGGCTAAGAGTGTAATGATGAGAGGCAACTGAAATGGCCGTGGTGTGTTTCAATGAGCTGAAATTGAACATGCATTTTAATGGAGTCTACATGAATAGAAGGCATTACTTTTATAATAAAGCATTAATTGAATAGCCAGTGAGAAGCCTGTGGGAGTGTGTGTGTGTGTGTGTGTGTGTGTGTGTGTGTGTGTGTGTGTGTGTGTGTGTGTGTGTGTGTGTGTGTGTGTGTGTGTGTGTGTGTGTGTGTGTGTGTGTGTGTGATTGTGATGGGAATGTGTGTGTTGTGTGTCCCTGGGATGCTGCTGAGGGGGTTATTCACAGAAAACAACATCTCTGAAATCAGAAAAGAATAGCCACCTCAAGCGAGCGTAATTGGAAAATTGTGTTAAATGGTGTACTTGGGAGGTGTGTGTGTGTGTGTGTGTGCGTGTGTGTGTGTGTGTGTGTGTGTGTGTGTGATGGGGGGGGGGGGGGTGGAATGGTGAGGCTGACCTCTATTGAAGGTTTCTTTTTGCACACTACTACCAACTCATGTTCATGGCCATGTGTGTGTGTCTGTATGTGTGTGTGTGTGTGTGGTGTATGTGTGTCTGCGTATCTGTGTATGTGAGTGTCTGTGTACGTGTGTCTTTGATTGTGTGTGTATGTGTACTGCATGTGTGTGTGTGTGTGTGTGTGTGTGTCTGTGTTTCCTCTTGTGTTTCCTGCTGCGTTCTTTTCACTGCGACTCTCAGTGCTTTGCTGTGGGTGTACCTTTGGATGTATTTACTGCTCCATAGTGTGTGTCTATATTTGTTTGTTTATATGTGTGTGTGTGTGTGTGTGTGTGTGTGTGTGTGTGTGTGTGTTTGTTTGTGTGTGTGTGACTATGCTTGGTATTTAGTGTCTCGTGTCTGTACAATGTGTGTGTGTGTGTGTGTGTGTGTGTGTGTGTGTGTGTGTGTGTGTGATCCCCCAGTGTTCTTTTGTGTAAATGTTTGCAGCATGAGGATGAGAGCTTACGTGTAGCACAGTTTTCTGTCTCTCCCTCTTTCTCTGTATTAGTCTTTGTGCAAGAAATTGTGTGTGTGTGTGTGTGTGTGTGTGTGTGTGTGTGTGTGTGTGTGTGTGTGTGTCTATTTGGTCTTACATATGCATCTGTGAATGTGTGTGTCTGTGTGTTTTTGGTCTAGCATGTCTGTGAGTGTGAGTGTGTGTGTATGTGTGTGTGTGTGTGTGTGTGTGCATTTGGTCTAAAGTGTGTGTGTGTGCGTGCGTGCGTGCATGCGTGCGTGTGTGTGTGTGTGCGCGTGTGCAAGTGCCCCTTGTGAGCAGCTCAGATGATGCTCTCTCCTCCGATTGCAGACGAGGAGAAAGAAAGGGAATCTCCAAAGGTCAGAAAGACAGGAGGAAGACAGATTATCACTCTCAAAAGAACAGATCGAGAGAGAGAGAGAGAGAGAGAGAGAGAGAGAGAGAGAGAGAGAGAGAGAGAGAGAGAGAGAGAGAGAGAGAGAGAGAGAGAGAGAGAGAGAGAGAGAAAGAGAGAGGCGAGTAGAGGATAGATAGATGCACTAGTGGTTTACAGAGGGACAGATAGAGAGAGAGAGAGAGAGAGAGAGAGAGAGAGAGAGAGAGAGAGAGAGAGAGAGAGAGAGAGAGAGAGAGAGAGAGGCGAGTAGGGGATAGATAGATGCAGTAGTGGTTTACAGAGGACAGATAGAGAGAGAGAGAGAGAGAGAGAGAGAGAGAGAGAGAGAGAGAGAGAGAGAGAGAGAGAGAGAGAGAGAGAGAGAGAGAGAGAGTGTGCCAAATTTACAGCCATGTCTATCAGAACAGACGATTTTCTGCCTCCAAAACTCAACTCATGGAATTGTGACGTAGCTTCAAAAAGGGTCTATAGACTCGGACACGGTTACAAAATGGTCTTGTCCTAAAGACTATAATCTGGTGTTTCTTCAGTAGTATGTACTATATGTACTTATGTACTATAAAAGCTGCTATTACATTGGAATATCAGTATGCACTCGTTTTCTTACAGTGTTTAGTAAATGCCCTCTCTATGCTATGGTTACATGTGGTAGGTAGTATTCTGTGTAAGTAGTATATTCGGTTCTGTGTGTCTTTGAACCTCTGTGTGTGTATTTGGTTGAGTGTGTGTGTGTGAGTAGTGACTGTTTGTGTGTTCTGCATTCATATACATGTGTGTGAAAAAGCGTAGTGCATATGTGTGTGAGTGTGTTTGTGTGTGAGTGTGTGTGTGTGAGTGAGAGAGAGAGGGAGAGAGAGAGAGAGAGAGAGAGAGAGAGAGTAGTGAATGTGTGTGTGAGAGTAAAAGTACGTAGTGTGTGTGTGTGTGTGTGTGTGTGTGTGTCTACGTCCACAGATGAGTAATGTGGATGGCGCACAGCTGCCTGCCTGCAGATGGAGCACAAGTGACATAGAGTGTTACCATGGCTCTGGCTCATGGCTGCATTCTATTGGCATGGAAACAAAGGATGGATGATGTGATGTGAGGGGATGCTCTACATCTAACTACAGAGGAACACGGACAGTCACACAGCAAGATTGAAACAAGTGTGTGTGTGTGTGTGTGTGTGTGTGTGTGAGTGTTTGATCTCCAACTTTCTTGCTTTCTTCTTCCATGGTTGCCCATTGTTTATCACACACATACACACACACACACACACACACACACACACACACACACACACACTTTATTTCCCCCTCACACACAGAGATGCACACAAAGACACACACACACAAAAAGTCTCTCTATCACATTCACACTCACAGAGACACACACATGTAGACTGTGATACAGACATAAATACGCACACACATTCAAAGTGTCTCTCTCTCTCACACACACACACATACTCTCACACAGCCAGACTTTGATATATTCATCTACAAACACTTGACTGCAGACCCAGATGTCACTCTCTCTTGACTAAATATTTCATGTAACATCAGCAAGTCTGGACAGATGTCCCAGACTTAACAACACATTACAGAGCTCAGGAGACATATCTCAACTTACATCTGTGTGTGTGTGTGTGTGTGTGTGTGTGTGTGTGTGTGTGTGTGTGTGTGTGTGTGTGTGTGTGTGTTTGTGTGTGTGTGTACAAACAACAAAGGAATACCTGTAACCCTGACCCTCACCTGGGAAGAGGCGAAGCGGACAATGCAGGTGAATTCGGGAATTACATCCACCACCTTCCCAACGAAGAATGGGCCAAGTTTGAAGCAGATTAAAGAGCCTTCGGAAAAATCCTGGATGCTAAACTCCTTAAAGCCATATGCTATTATAAATGTCTATCTGTCAATTAAAATGTGTGTGTGTGTTTACATGTGTGCAAAGCAAAGACTTCAACACACATCACATATTAATAGACACATATGATGTGTATTTGTGTGTGTGTGTGTGTGTGTGTGTGTGTGTGCTGTGTGTGTGTGTGTGTGTCTATGGTGGTTTGTGTGAGACTTTGAAAGAGGCATCTGCTCATAATTGGTAGGCACCCCAATGTTCCCATTGTACTACAAACATATGTGTTTGTGTGTGTGAAGTAGTTCTAATTTTAATGGAGCCAAGTCAAGCACCCTAGTGTGTGTGTGTGTGTG
>JAODXP020005784.1:102500-110982 GCA_027497455.2 Sardinella longiceps | reverse complement strand
AACGGCCCTGTGTCAAGTTATTGGTGAGGAAAAATATTTTGTGTTTTTAAAAATCAGTACCACCCCTCCCCACCTTCAGCAAAAGTATTACATGAGATTTGCAAGCGATAAAACAATCCCTTCATTTGCAAATATGTGTTAAACTAAGCCTAATCCTCTCCTTCCATTGCACACAGCAGCGCAAATGTCATCCAGTGTTTTGGAGAGGGAGTCCACTTTACGCTTTCATTCAAAGACTACAGGATCAAGTACATGATCATCACACTCAGACTCTCGTTGCTGCAGACTCACTCTCATTGTGGACACAGCGACATCGAGGAGCAGAAGTCAGTTTACGTTATGACTTAAGGACAGGGCTTTGGGTAAATGTCACCTGTCGCAGGTACTTAATCTCTTTGGATGACAGTTTTTTCACACTCTCCTGACAAAACAATTTGTTCTCTTTTTAAAGATGGTATTTGCAGTTTCTTTGTTTTAAAGGAACAGTGTTTTAACAGACTTGCACTATCTTACATGTAAACACAGCGCTTGAATGGACTCACACACTGAATGTCCTCTGCCAACCACGTGTGGAGTGTGTCCATCTGATTAAGGCAGACCTGGGCAAACTAAGGCCCGGGGCCACATGCGGCCCATTGAGCATATTTAATCCAGCCCGTGGAGCCTTCCCAAAATAGAATAATTTCTCATTTAGCCAAGGTGACTTAGATTATAGGCCTGAATTATCAAATTTGTTGTATTCAATGTAATGTAATACAAATCATCAACCATCTACCGGTTGCTGGTTAACACCCAGCCCATTAGTCAAAATCTAAAACCCAATGTGGCCCTCTGGCCAAAATAATTGCCCACCTTTGGTTTAAGGAGAGAGGACCATAGTAAAAAGATGGATGCCCACAGAACGCCATGGAAAAGGAAAGCTGGCTGTAGAAGGTAAGTTATCTGGTTTGCTTGCTAATTTGAGTTGATTTCCAGACTTCCAGACTGCCTTCCAACACTGACCATGCACTGACCATCCAGGCAGACCCAGACACAGCCTCTGGTAGCTGACATTTGGGTTATTATACAGCTAAAATGAGCCATCATTTAGTCAATCATCTGACACCTTTGGGCACAGCCAGCTAGAATTATTTTGCAGCAAATAATACATCACAGAGAAGTTATACACAAACAAAATAAATGATAAACAATATCAAAAAGTTTCACACCAATGTTATGACACCAAAAGCATCACTAAACTAATCAATCAAACAAAGAAACAAAGAAACAAAGAAACAAACACAAATGTCTCATACCCTCTTTAAAACAATCTTAAATCATGCCTAAAGCAGAGAGGTATAGTTAAGTAACTTTAAATATATATATACACATTATATTTCCCTGATGAGGGAGCTCTCTCAGTAACCCTGACCTTCAACAGGCCCTGGGATCATAATCACGACTGTAACCTTTCAAACCTACTATATGGCCAGGGCAGATTGTTCAAAGCCAGTGCATAAAAGTGTTCCCAATCTCCCCATCTCCCTCCCTATGCTCAGTGGCTCGGCACACCCATGCCTGATTAAAGTATATGGCCAAACTCAAACTCATGGTGAAGGTTGGCGCCATAAAAACTCAAGTTCAGGGGGGTAGCTTTCTGGTCCTCAATTGAAATGTTGCGGTGGACTGGGCTACTCCTTGAGTCTGGGTGGGACTGAAGGTGATGTGCACTTGAGTGGAACTTGGATCTGAAGTTGAATTAATGTCCCCCTGAGGGTCCATCCATTTCAGTGATTTAGTGACGGAAAGGGCTTCTCTCCTCTCCTCTCCTCTCGTCCGTTCCCAAACTTCTCAACCTCCGCTAAAAACACCCGCCGACCTTATTGGCTCGCTGACCCAAACTACTTCTCATCAACCCTAAAAATCTTTGCCAAGAGTTTCAGACTGTGTTTTGGAAAAGGAAAAGTTTTGGAATGCTGAAATGTTTCCAGTTTGTCACTGTTGCATCTAGATAGACCACTCACTCACTCAGACACTCACTCACTCAGACACTCACTCATTCAACCAATCACTCACTCACTCACTCATTCACTCATTCAACCAATCACTCTTTCACTCATTCAATCACTCACTCACTCACTCATTCATTCAACCAATCAACTCTCTCTCACTCATTCAATGACTCTCAATCATTCATTCATTCATTCATTCATTCAATCACTCATTCATCATCACTCACTCTCACTCACTCACTCACTCACTCACTCACTCACTCACTCACTCATTTAATCACTCATTCAATCAATCACTCACTCACTCACTTAGTCACTCACTCACTCATTTACTCACTCAATAACTCATTCACTCACTCACTCACTCATTCATTCATTCATTCATTCATTCACTCAATCACTCATTCATTCACTCAGTCACTCACTCACCATATGACTTATCCTTACAGTAAGTACCTCAGCCAGAGATGCTTTATTCACTCAAGATCCCCTAGGGGGAGCTACTGAGTCACTGCATTGTGCTGTGCTAACCCACTCGCTAGTGCTGACACCTGTGGCTTTTTCAAAATGACATAACGTTACAAAACGTTTAATACATCACTGTGGCATTTTAAAAAAATTACGCCCTCTGAATTCGCCACTGAGCTTCATATACTACTTTACTCAGACTGCCCAATCACATGAGAGTGAGTCTCTACACCTCCTCTGATTGGCTCTTATCTCAGGGTCAGGGTCCGGTGCATAGAGACTAAAAAGTAACCCACAGTATAAACTTCTGTACGCCTTCTTACTGTAATCACTTCGGTTTCGCCCTGTAGTGTGCTGCACGGCTCAGAGGGGCCAATAGTGTAGCCCATATTGTACGTCTCTGATGGCATAATTAGGCAAACGCAGAGGCAACGCGCCGGATCACAGCAGTCAGCTCCCCGAAATGTGATGAGCTGTCTCCTTATCGCAGCGCTGAGAAAAAAAAAGAAAGAAAAAACATTTTTCAGGAAGAGACGAGGAACAGGGAAGTCATTTCAAACACTTATAATTAAATGATACAGCTGGCTTGATAGCCCTTGGACCATCCTAAATTTAAATTGCCCACATTAATGAAGAAAGAGGCTTTTTTATACACGCCGAGGGTGTGAAGAGATGTGGAGAGAGCGCCGCTGGAAGGCCCTCCAAATCAACTTGACTGATTCTGCACCAGATAAGTGCCTCTGGGACCACGACTGCAACTGAGAATCCTCCGGAAAACCAGAAGGTCAAAAGAAACAGAAATTGAAAGAAAGTGAAGCACACAAGAGATTTAGAAACAGTCCTCCTTCCCCTTGCCTTCTATACAGTTAGCCAAGTACAGTGAAAGTACACTGGAAGTGCAGAGAAAGTACACTGAAGGACAGTGTCCAGTGTTCCAATACTTAGTAAAATGCAGCCTAGATAACCACAAACATTAAACAATAATAAACTTTATTTCTCACCATGTGTCGCCACCGAGGATACCAGCCAGATGCATTCTGCCAAATGAAACAAATCAATAGTTTTGTTTTTAGCTTGGTTTGGCCTTGCAAAAGAAAGAAAGAAACAAACCAACCAACCAACCAACCAACCAACAAACAAACAAAAACACAGAACAACACAAGAACAACAATAAACTTTATTTTTCACCATGTGCCGACACCAAAAATGCCAGCCAGATACATTTTGCCAAATGAAACTAAACGGTTTTGTTTTTAGCTTGGTTTGGCCTTGCCAAAAAAACAAAAAACAAACAAACAAAAAAAAAAAAACACATGTTGTGAGGTTGAAGCTGTCAGCGGGCCTGTTGGCAGGAAGAATGAAATAAATAAATAAATAATAAAAAAAGGTTACATAAAAATAAACTCAAAATTGTAAGGGCCCAGTGATTTACTTTTGGTTTGTTTTTCGTCTTTTTCCTGCTTCTAAAATGAGGCGTTGTCTCTTTCTCTCCCTCTGTCTCCCTCTCTATCTCTCTGTCTCTCTCACACACACAGACACACACACACACACACACTAACACATACACACACACACACACACACACACACACACACACACACACACACACACACACTAACACATACACACATACATACACACACACACACACACACACACACACACACACACACACACACACACTCAAACACAAACACACACTCAAACACAAACGAGAGCCAATCCATCTCTACTGAAGGTCTGCGGAGACAGGCTGCACAGTCAGTCCGCCTGCATGACTCTTTTATAACAGGACTACCTGCAGCTCCGCTGGGACTTCAACTTAAAGGTGCGGCGACGGCGGAGAGGAATTTAGGAATTTGACTGTGCCAGCACTTCCTGCTTCCTGTGTTTAGGGTTTATTTATGCTCTTCGCACAAAAAAGAGGCTTTTTCAGGTCCGTGGAGAGTGAGAGTTAAAGGTTCCAGATAGCCCTGATTTCCCGCCTTTACTCTTATTTATGAACTGACCTTTACGGCTGACAGTGGTGACCAGCGGACGGCGCGGAAGAACAAAAGCTCTGACCTCTGAAAAGGGGCGCTTTGGCCTCCCTCACGGGTTAAACGCCTTGGCATTTACTGAGAGCTCGCTCTTTGGCAGTCACCTCTGTCCTCTCCAGCCTCCAGGCTCCTGGCTTTGATCAATGCTGCTCAGATAAGGCCTATGCAAATGCAGGGTTTGAGAATCTGACTCATCTGATCAGAGATAAATAAATGGAAAGGTCACACATCTGGCAAAGGCTTAGAATGTAATTTTAATGTAGTGTTGGTGGTGTTACCGCAATATGCAGGAAAATACAGTAGGCGTAAAAGTAAACTAAATACATGTAGTTCTATAGGAACTAGTGCAGTATGTAAGTGAACACAATAGTTCTATGGCCTTTCCAATGGGAACCCATACAGGTTCATAACAGCTGCTGCATAGCGCAACTTGCTGAAGATATGCTTAGTGTATACTCACTTCCACAGTTCATTTACCCCATACGCCCTTCACTCGCTCTCTCCCTTTTTACACACACAGACTCACCAGCAGGCCAGGGAGAGAAGGAACCATGAGAGTACAAGAAGCCCCCACAGCAGTCGTGTATGAAAGAGAGAGAGAGAGAGAGAGAGAGAGAGAGAGAGAGAGAGAGAGAGAGAGAGAGAGAGAGAGAGAGAGAGAGAGAGATGATGGCAAACACAGACACACGATCAGTCCATATGAGAGATGTAGAGAGAGAGAGAGAGAGAGAGAGAGAGAGAGAGAGAGAGAGAGAGAGAGAGAGAGAGAGAGAGAGAGAGAGAGAGAGAAAGGAGCTAGCAAACACACAGACATACACTTTGGTCCTATGGAAGAAGGAAAAAGAGGGAGTGATGTACTGTGGAACAGAAGAATGTTATATCATTTGTTCCACAGATGTTTCCTGCTCCTACAAGCACTGAGGATCTTTCTGTAGCCTACCTGCTTAGCTTGGCTCTCAGAAACTGGAAACAGAATCAGACATTCTGCAGTATTGTGCTGTGCAGTGCTGGAGTGTACAATACCCCAGTGCATTCTGCACACAGAGAAGGAGATGTGGGCGCATAAAGGACTGGTCTCAGACAAGTGGTCTGTGTCATACATGTAGCCCATCTTTGCACACTCAACATGAGTGAGTCTGGGTAAAAACACAATGCTTCCCTAGATAGACAGACAGACAGACAGACAGACAGACAGACAGACCCTAGCTTTATTCACTCTTTCTATGGATACACTATTGTGGTTTTAGTAGTCAGTCAGTTGAGGAAGAGGTGTCAGACTGACAGGAGCAACAGACAGTCTGTTCCAATTCGCCCACTTCAGCACTCGCTTCGTTTGAGTCTGTAGTGCTGTTCCAATTCAAAAGCAGCAAAATGAATTAGGGACAGCCATTTGGGACAGCCCTTACCTGCCGAAACTCATGCACATTCCCAGCAAGTGTGTGCAGTGCTCATAGTGCACTCTACTGAAGTGCACTCGCAAAGTGCACGGATTGGGACAGCGCCAGAGTCTCTGGGGTCACGCAGGTCATTCAACACTACCGCGTGGAGTAGCTCGACTAAGTCCTTAACAGAGACTGTGGTCTGTTAGTGTTTGTGTTGGTTTGTTACTGTCTAGAACAATGCAGATGAGCTGTGTAGCCTCTTCACCCCATTGACCATCTCTTTTTAGCAATGTGCTTCATCATTAGTTCAACTGCGATGTATGTGTGTGTGTGTGTGTGTATGTGTGTGTGTGTGTGAGAGAGGTTTTGTGTGTGTGTGTGTGTGTGTGTGTGTGTGTGTGTGTGTGTGTGTGTGTGTGTGTGTGTGTGTGAGTGTGTGTGTGAGTGTTTGTGTGTGAGGAGGTGTGACGTGTGTGTGTGTGTGTGTGTGTGTGTGTGTGTGTGTGTGTGTGTGTGTGTGTGTGTGTGTGTGTAAGGAAGCGTTGTGGTCTGTGGTCATGTCATTAGTGAGATGGACGCTGGGTGGATTACTAAAACATCCACTGCTGTTCTACAAACGTCTCAGTGTTACTCGCTGTTACAGTCAATGAGAAGATAAATGGGCCTTTGTATTGGGTGTGCGAAAGATAATAACAGTGAGACAAATAATTAGCCCTAATTATCTTTAGAAATAATATGAATTGAATTAGTGGCATTATTACCACTAAAACAGAAGAGCAAACAGCACAGAATGATGTGAAACAATAAGATATTACGTAAAGAGAGATTTTTAATCAGGCTGAGGGAGAGGCCGCCAACTGCCAACAGTATGGTGAGATGCAAATGAACCCAGGCTGTGTGTGTGTGTGGTGTGTGGGTGTGTGTGTGGTGTGTGTGTGATGTGGGGAGAGTGTGTGCAGGTGTGTGGTGTGGAGATGGCCCTCCCTTAGGAAAGCAGCTGTCGTCTGTGTGAGCAGCACACACACACACACACACACACACACACACACACACTAACACACTAACACACACACACACACATTGGTCACTCTGTCTGGACCGCCTGAAGCTGGCCTGAAGGCTCAATTACACCAGAACCGCTTCCAAAGCACCTCTTCCCCCCACCGCATGGCACACACACACACACACACACACACACACACACACACACACACACACACACACACACACACACTTGTCTGCCTGCCTGGTTGCCTGACATCCGTCTAACATTACAGACACAATTCCACTCAAATCAATGCAGCCACTTACTGTAAGACTGGCATTGCTAAATGCTTGGTCGGTTAGCTAAATGAAAAGAGAGAGGTTACTCTGACACTTTGGGCTCTAATTGCAGGGCCATAAGTGAAGCATACATACAGTAGTATTGCTCAACACATTCTTCCATCAGCTCTCTAATGGGGTCGCTGTAAAAGCATTTCATTTCAGTAGGTTTCACTCCATCCTGCTCATCCATCATGCAGAGACAGTGGAAGTGAACATTGGTGCATTTGTGGTCCTAATGGACACAGCCATCCCATAATACCACACTGATGGATCATGATACTAACCTCTGGATACTGAGTTTAAAAGGATAGCTCCGGACTGAATTCAAGCATAGCCCTGATGAACAAGCCTGTTCAATGCACAAGTTAGCGATTGAAAAAAAAAAAAATTGGAACAGCATAGACTGAACGCCAACGTGAAGCACTTTACATTGAGTCAAGGTACCTCAGATCTTACTTTCGGTTTCGAATAATGATCGTTTGGTTTGTTCCCTGGAATGTTGTGGTTCTACTGATTCAGTGTTCGTTTCTGCGTTCGCATTCGGTCTATGCTGTTCCAAATTGTTTTGTTCCACTCGCTAACTAGTTCATTTAGCAGGCTAGTTCAACAGGGCTATGCTTGAATTCACTCCGGAGCTATCCTTTAGTGGTTGTCAAACTGGGGTACGAGTACCCCTGGGGGTACTTGGATGGGTTCTAGGGGGTACACAAAATTAATCTGTAAATAGGCTCTTGGCCCTCACCAGCATAAAGAACATATAAAAAAGATCTTATACTTAAATATGGCCAATATCCCCTATTGCTAATACATTGCTGTGCACCCCTATAAGTAAATTTGTGTTCATATTTTGTTAGTGCAGCAAAATGTCTGTGGTGTAAGGGTACTCGGTAGGATCAGATTGTTTCAGGGGGTACGCGACAGATAAAAGTTTGGGAACCACTGAATACTGAGCATCTCCAGACACCTGTGGTTGGGGCGCTGTGGGTCAGTTTCACTGAGGAATTTGGGGTCAGCCCTTTTTTCCCACTATCCTAACAAGTCAGACTATCACATAAAATGTATAGTCTGGCGACTAGTGATACACCCTACAGTAAGACAGCTTAAAGGCCATAGGATGATGGAACTCAAGCTACATGGGTTTCTATTCAACTTATTCACATTTTATATTAGCATTAACAATAACAGGTCTGAGGGTAGAGTTGCCTATATAACAGTGTGATTGCTGTCCATGGTCCTGAAATCATTCTGCACAAGGCAAGTCTGCTATTCATTCCAC
>JAODXP020005784.1:92500-95000 GCA_027497455.2 Sardinella longiceps | reverse complement strand
ACATAATTTGAAAAAGCACAGTACATAGGACACATACATACAAAAAAAAGAAGAAAAGAAAAAGGGTCACTCCCCCTCTCTGTTTAACTCTCTCTATCTCTCACTCCCCCCAGTCTCTCTCACCCCCCACACTCACTTTTTCTCTCATTCCCCCTGCCCACCCCCCCTCCCGCACTTTTGTCCATCCCTCTCTCTCTCTCTCTCTCTCTCTCTCTCTCTCTCTCTCTGTTTCTCTCCTACAGTTTGAACAGAAGGACTATGAGTGAAGTGATTCAAATGCAGCCCCTCCCCAACGTCCATGTTGATTTCAGCCCCCCCTCACAGTAATTAGACCTCTGGTCATCTCAGTCCCAACTCCCATCTCAAAGGATGACAGTGTCATTGGAGGAAGTTTGCTTGTTTCAAATCAAGGGATGCCTTTCACAGAGATGTAAACAAAAACAAACAAACAACCATCAGTCTACTCTTTCAAGTCATTCTGTGAGGCTTCAGTATTTATACTTCATTTATATGTATATGTATTTCAGAGAACATAAACAAATGTAAACAAAGATACAAAATAAACAAAGAATTTGAATTTCAAAAAGGCATAAAAAAGTGCCTAGAAAAAAAAGTGATATAAATATGGGAAATTAATTGCTAAATTTAAATGACATCACAACTGGAGGGGAACTGCTTTAGCAGGGCTGAACACATACAAACACACACACACACACACACACACACACATACAAAGTCAGCTAGAAATTACGTGTAGAGAAGAGGAACTGTTGGCTTTGGGAGGGCTTACAGTAACATCACACACACACACACACACACACACACACACACACACACACACACACACACACACACACACACACACACACACAGAGAGACAGACACACACATTAGAGGAAGAAGAGGAACTGTTAGCTTTGGCAGGGCTGAACTTTGAGAACAGGGCTTCAGATAGAGGATTCAAGTCAGTAGTCCGTCACTCGTTCCTCCACACTCATATTCACACACACACACACACACACACACACACACACACACACACACACACACACACACACACACACACACACACACACACCAACTCAAACAATCACACTCTCACACACGCACGCACGCACACACACACACACACTAACTCTCTCTCTCTCTCTCTCTCTCTCTCTCTCTCTCTCTCTCTCTCTCTCTCTCTCTCTCTCTCTCACACACACACACACACACACACACACACACACACACTAAGTCAGCCAGAGCTCTTAGAGGGCACTGGTGCATCAGACCATATCTGTGTAAAACCAGCATTAAACAGGTAAGACTTTCCTGTCTTCCAACATCACCTTTCAGTCTGGGATCCGTGTGTGTGTGTGTGTGTGTGTGAAGGCATGAGGATTTCAGACACACACACACACACACACACACACACACACACACACACACACACACACACACACACACACATACACAGAGAAAGGGGGTATGAGTGTGTGTCTGACAGAAAGACAGAAAGTGTGTGTGTGTGTGTGTGTGTGTGTGTGTGTCTGACAGATAGAAGGTGTGTGTGTCCACACTACCTGCATGAAATTACTTTTATTTCAGGACATTGTTACGGCCTGGCTCGTTTGAGACCGCAACATAAAGAGGCAAACGGACAACAGGATACCAAACAATAATTTTATTGTAGAATACAAATAAAAATAGCAACGTTACCAAAATGTCTAGGGGAATGAGTGGGAATTCCCCTAGTGTGTGTGCTACGTATGCATGTATACAGTACATGGAAGTCAGTATGTGAGAGACTAAATGAATAAACACAAAGAGAGAGAGAGAGAGAGAGAGAGAGAGAGAGAGAGAGAGAGAGAGAGAGAGAAGACAAAACACAAGTGGAGAGACAGAGAGAGACAAAGAAGGTGCCTGCGAAAGAGTGTGCCCAGAACCAGAAGTGCCTAAAGACAATGAAAGGACAACCCGTAAGGTGTACCCAATTGACCTATGGCTAAACCACGCCCCCGAACGCGATGAGCCAATCACAGTGCGCATAGTTCCCAATACACTCGGACATTCTCTGCTTGCATGTCCATTGAAATACATTGCAGTTGGCCAGTTTTTGTTCGGTTTTATATGTTTTTTCACGGTATGTTAAGTTTTAAATGGTCAAACGGTATGCAAGGGCCAAGAGCAAATCAGACACTAGGTAATCTGAGAGGCTGGGCGACAGGGTGTGTTTTTTGCCTTTTCCCAAGCCTCATCTAAACCGAGATAAGGGTCTGCTTTGGATACAGTTATGCAGCAGACAGACCACAACATTAACTGAACGTGAACAAAATTAACAAGGATGTCTACATATGTTCTAAGGCAAGTCAACATCGTATTTGAGCCAACATATTGTCACTTTGCTGGAAAGAAACAGAAAGTTATTTTAACGTCCCTAACGTTAACCACAACATCAACATCAACATCAACGTTAACTAACGTTAACGTTAGCGAGAGTTAGCTAGCGCTAGCC
>JAODXP020005784.1:80000-82500 GCA_027497455.2 Sardinella longiceps | reverse complement strand
CTGGAGAAACCTTGTTGGTGGCCTATACCCCAGTAGGGGTAATAAGCGTAAGTAAGTAAGTAAAGATAGGTGTGTGTGTGTGTGTGTGTGTGTGTGTGTATTCTGTGAGGTACTGTCGGAGGTGTGTGTGTGTGTTGTGTTGTTTTTCGTGGAGGCATATGAATGGTGATGGCAGCAATATGTGTGTGTGTGTACATTTGTATGTATTCTGTGCAGGAGGAACTGCTGTTGGAGATGTGTGTGTGTGTGTGTGTGTTTGTGTGTGTGTGTGTGTGTTGTAGCCAGTTTTGCATGGAGGGGTATGAATAGTGATGGCAGCAGTGTGTGTGTGTGTGTGTGCGTGCGTGTGCATGTGCATGTGTGTGTATTCTGTGCAGAAGGAGCTGCTGTCAGAGGTGTGTGTGTTGTGATCAGTTTTACGTGGAGGCGAAAGAATGGTGATGGCAGCTGTTTGTGTTTTTTGCAGAGTGAACTGCTGTCAGAGGTGTGTGTGTGTGTGTGTGTGTGTTGTGGTCAGGTTTGCGTGGAGGCGTTTGAATGGTGAGGGCAGCAGTGTGTGTATGTGTACATATGTGTGCATTATGTGCTGTCGGAGGTGTGTGTGTGTGTGTTGTGGCCAGTTTTGCGAGGAGGCGTATGAATGGTGATGGCAGTGTGTTTGAGTGTGCGTGTGTGTGTGTGTGTGTGTGCATTTGGCAGCATTGTGTGCATTCTGTGCTGTCGGAGGTGTGTGTGTGTGTTGTGGCCAGTTTTGTGTGGAGGCGTATGAATGGCAGCAATATGTTTGTGTTTGTGTGTGCACATGTGTGTGTGTGTGTGTGTGTGTGTGTGTGTGTGTGTGCATGTGGCAGCAGTGTGTCCATATGGACAGAACTAATGAGTGGAACCCTGAGGGCTACTCATTAGCACTGGACACTCTGGGAGTCTGGAGTGTGTTTGCACCTTTCCCTCAGAACAGCCCAGTCCAGCCCAGACACACACACTGCTCACCTGTTCAAGTCTCTGAGACTCTTATGGTTTTTCTGTTTGTGTGTGTGTGTGTGTGTGTGTGTGTGTGTGTGTGTGTGTGTGTGTGTGTGTGTGTGTGTGTGTGTGTGTATTCTGTGCTGTCGGAGGTGTATGTGTGTTGTGGCCAGTTTTGTGTGGAAGCGCATGAATGGTGATGGCAGCTGTGTGTGTGTGTGTGTGTGTGTGTGTGTGTGTGTGTGTGTGTGTGTGTGTGTACATGTGTGTGCATGCATGTGTGTGTATTCTGTGATGTTGGAATGTGAACAGCCCAGCCCAACTCTGCACTTCCCAGACACACACTGCTCATCTGTTCAGTCTCAAAGACTTTTTTCTGTTTTTCTCTCAAAATTTAGCTTGGTAGACCCTCAGTCTACTCGTCTCTTCATCCAACGGTCTGGGATTGTGGCTATTGAGAAACAAGATAGGCCTGACATAGCCCGCCCATAATACGAATGTTCATACGTACTATGGTCTGGGCACGGTCCTCTGGGGCGTGTTTACATCGGTAGAGAGTCCTACCGGCCAATAAGCGAAGCTGATTAGACGAGCTGTCCAATCGTTTCAAACCAGAAGTGAATTCCCTCCCCCTCGCAGTATAATCGCGTCAGGTTAAACAACCTCCAGACCATGAATACGGATGAACAGCAGTATTATGGTCGGGCTATGTCAGGCTAGCTCAACGTTGCGCTTTTAAAATTTTATTTTTAATATTTTCTCAGTCACTTTCATGGCATTGTATTATTCACTGTTCTTTGCTTTTATCTTTATCTTTCATTGTTCTTTACATTTACAGTATCTTGTCTTTTCTGCATCGTTGTTTCATTGTTCTTTGCATTCATCTTATCAAATGTGCATCGTTATTTCATTGTTCTTTGCATATGTCATCAAATTTGTATCGTAATTTTCTTGTTCTTTGCATATGTCATCAAATTTGTATCGTAATTTTCTTGTTCTTTACATCATCTTATCAAATTTGTATCATTATTGTTCCTTTGCATTCATCTTATCAAATTTGCATTGTTGTTTCATTGTTCTTTGCATTCATCTTATCAAATTTGCATTGTTGTTTCATTGTTCTTTGCATACAGTATGTCATCAAATTTGCATTATTTCCTTGTTCTTTACATTAATCTTATCAAATTTATATTGTTATTTCCTTGTCCTTTGCATTCATCTTTCATTCATTCTTGAATTTCCTATGAACCTTATGTTATCTTTTATAAAGCACACTAAACCTTATGTTATCTTTTATAAAGCTCACTGAATCTGCCAGTGTCTGTGTATGAAATGTGCTAAATGAATTCTTTGACTTGCCTTGCCCTACAATGAACTAAAGAGAAGCAGCTGTGATGTTTATGAAAAATAAAAATAAAATTAAAGAAAGAAATTGTATATTTAAAGCTGTCCTCAAACCTCACTCTGAAAATGGTTCAGTCTGGCACTGAAAATGGTTCAGTCTCTTCATGTGTTTTTCTAAAGCAGTCCTCCAAAC
>JAODXP020005784.1:32500-35000 GCA_027497455.2 Sardinella longiceps | reverse complement strand
TCGCTCCAAAGTCTTTTGTTCTGCGTGCTATCTAGTTCAGTTAGTAGGCTTGTGCAACAGAGCTATGGTTGGGCTATGAGGGCGAACCAATACTTTCATGCAGATATGACTTTAATTACACTGGGTGGGCACTGCCTGGCTTAAGAGTGACTGCAGGAGATGTTATTTTTTTCTGCTTTAAAGGTACAATCAGTGATTCTGTGTTATTGTTTGGGGACAGGGCACCTTTAATATCATGATTATTATTATTTCTGGCACATTTTATGCTGTAATGTTTCTGTGTCTGTAGCCCCGTTAACATGGACACTTCTAATCTGATTATTTAACCCAATATTCCATTTCAGAAGGCATTCATGAATGCATCTCCTTGGATACTGTTCTATAGAATGCACATGGAATCTTTCTAATCAGATTAGAAGTGTCCATGTAAACCCACCTTGTATCGACAAGAGATGATCAGGCCATGCAGGCAACCCATTCTAGTCTGGGCTCCATCTTGTATTTCCACAGTCAGCTTCTCCCGCCCCTCTGAGCTCAGTGCAAGGGCTAAAAGCTAATTGTTCTGTGGTGAGTGTGGTGATGGGCTAAATGACCTGCAATAATCAATGGCCTTTTTGTTTACATGCATACACACTTTGCAGATTCAGTATTAGTGCAGGGCCGTGTGGTAAGCGTGGTGGGGTGTGTGTGTGTCTCTGTGTGTGTGTGTGTGTGTTTGGGGGTATTTGGTGATACTGATGCTGTAGTTTGCAATGGCACTCAGCTGTTGCAGAATTAGTGGGTTCATTACAGGAGTTAATCAAATACTTCCTACTGTACCACTAACACTGCGGCGGCTGTACATTTCACTTGTGCCCCCGTAACCACATAGCAACCGTGCAATCAATGTCTGATTGCTGCTTTTTTTGTGCTGATGCGAAATGTTATCAGGTCCTATTTGAAGTGCTTCACTAGGAGAAATCTCACACAGTAGTTCTTGCATTAAGCCTGGCAGTTCCTATTTTCTCATGGCATTTAAAGCTTTTATGCAGAGATGGAGTAGAGTGGGGAATATTAAGACAATTAGTCAGTCACAGTTCTACCTGACAGGGGCACAGCACAGGGTACTTCTCAAACTAGGACTGGGTTCCAAGAGACAGTGGAACAGTTCCAGGGTCTTCCCCAACTGGGCCTGTGTTCCATGGGAAAGAGGGGCTCGGTTCCGAGTGAAAGGAACACAGTTCTGGATACTTCTTCAACTGGGAGTGATTTCTGCGAGGCCGTCACAAAGTTCTGGATCCTCCTGTAAATATAGGATTGATTTCTTGATACTTCTTCAACTGAGACACAGTTCTGGATATTTCTTCGACTGGCAGTGATTTTCGCGAGGCCGTCACAAAGTTCTGGATCCTCCTGTAAGTATAGGATTGATTTCTTGATACTTCTTCAACTGAGACTGGGTTCTGAGAGACACTGACAAATGTTCTGGATGGTTCTGTTACTGGGACTGCGTTGCTAGAAACAGAGACAAAGTTCTGGATCCTTCTGTAACTAGGATTGAGAGACAGGAACATGGATACTTCTTCATCAGACACCGGGTTCTGAGAGACACAGACAAAGTTCTGGATCCTTCTGTAACTGGGATTGATTCCTGAGAGACAGGAACTCAGTTCTAGAGAGTTCTGTAGTAATGATTTCCACAAATCCTATATTCTCCACACACACACACACACACACACACACACACACACACACACACACACACACACACACACACATATCCTATATTCTCCATAGTCCAGGATAGAGGAGTGAATTGGATCTGCATTCCTGCTTCCCCATCATATGTCTACTTCAGAGGATGGAAAGGCAGGAATATTCTAGGATATCTGTATTGTATCATTCCTATACAGGATGGAAAAACAGGAATAATCTAGACCAACTTTACATTATATCATTCCTATAGAGGATGGGAAAGCAGGAATATTCTTGGATACCTATACGGCATATCATTCCTGCCCTTGCCATTCCTCACACATCATCATCGCTGTAACAGAATCAGCACTCACTACACTACACTGAGGAGCTGAACTTACCCGCCCTCAGTACCCCGATTCCAAATCCTCACATTTATACCCTAAATTTACAAGTGCATAAAATGACCACTGTCAGATTTTACTGAGAGAGTTTGTGTGGAAGTGCACATCATGTCACAGAGTTCTCCTGAGGTAATGAAGGACTTGAATAATTTAGTGATGAGTGACAGACAGGATATGTTCCCATCATCTAGTCGCTCTCTACCTGTCGTTTAAAATGGGTCGCAAATACACACACACACACACACACACACACACACACACACACACACACACACACACACACAAACAAACACAATCACACACACATACACACACACACACACACACACACACACACACACACACACACATACACACACAGACACACACACACACACACACACACATACACACACACAAAAACAAACACAATCACACACACA
>JAODXP020005784.1:22500-25000 GCA_027497455.2 Sardinella longiceps | reverse complement strand
ACAGAGAGAGAGAGAGAGAGAGAGAGAAGAAATTGTTTTGTTATTATTGTTATTTCTGAATGCTGTGGCAATGTAACATATGATTTGTGTGATGTCCTGACAAATGACAAATCTTGGCTATTTGAATTTGAATGTGAATTTTAGAGCCAGAGAGGCGAGACAGAAGACGGAGTTAGATCTAATCTCAGATGTCTAATCTCAGATGTCTAGGTTTCAAAACAGATTAATCCATAGAGCTGCATATCTCTTGTCTTTTCAAAGCTTTGTGGTGCACTGGTCAAAATCAGCTGTGTTATTGAAACTTAGGCAAATAGGACCCATGTTAACCAGAGAAGTGTGTGTGTGTCCATGTGGCACTGCATGTGTTTGTGTTCATGTGTGTGTGTGTGTGTGTGAGTGTTTTCATGTGTTTGTGTGTGTGCGTGTGTGTATTTGTGTGTGTGTGTGTGTGTGTGTGTGTGTGTGTGTGTGTGTGAGTGTGTGTGTGTGTGTGTGTGTGTGTGGTCGGGAAGAGGCTGTCTGATGATTTCCAGAGGGATAGGGAGATGATGAGGGGGAGAGGACCAGTTGTGTGTGTGTGTGTGTGTGTGTGCGTGTGTGTGTGTGTGTGTGTGTGTGTGTGTGTGTGTATGTGTACCTGCATTAGTGTATTAATGAGTGTGTGTGTGTGTGTATATTTCCCCTGAGCTGGCCTAACATAGAGGTTAGTGAATGGTTAATGTGATCGGCCATGACAAGCATCCGTGTTGCTTGGAGCATCAGTGAGCTGGTGAACACCTGGTCCTAGGAACACACACACACACACACACACACACACACACACACACACACACACCATCTTAGAATAAGTGTATGACCACTCTGACCCGCCAACCAATCCACTGACCCCCGTTCTCTCCATCTCTCTCCTCTCTCCTGAGTCTGTCTACTCCCCCTTCTCTCTATAGCCTCTGTGCCTCTCTATCTCTCCTCTCTCCTGAGTCTGTCTACTCCCCCCTTCTCCCTATAGCTTCTGTGTCTCTATATCTCTCCTCTCCCCTGAGTCTCTCTACTCCCCCCTTCCTCCCTATAGCCTCTGTGTCTCTATATCTCTCCTCTCCCCTGAGTCTCTCTACTCCCCCTTCTCTCTATAGCCTCTGTGTCTCTATATCTCTCCTCTCCCCTGAGTCTCTCTACTCCCCCCTTCTCCCTATAGCCTCTGTGTCTCTATATCTCTCCTCTCCCCTGAGTCTCTCTACTCCCCCCTTCTCTCCATAGCCCCACAAGTGATGTCTTGCTCTGCCAGGTCTTTCTCTTCTGACATGAGGTCAGCTGCTCAGCTCACAGGAGGGGAAGAGGAGATAGGAAGAGAGAAGAGAGAGAGGAATGGAGATGAGAGGGGAAAAGAGGAAAGGAGGATAGAGGAGAAGAGAGAAGAGGAGTGGAGAGGGGGAGAGAGGAGAAGAGGAGAGTGGAAGGAGGAGAGAAAAGGAGGAGAAAAGAGAGACCTCTTTAGCCTCTGTGCCACTCTATAGGCGTTTCTCAAAGTTGAGGAAGCATGCTTGGAAGGCTGCTTTTTCGAGCATTCCACGTCATTATCAGTTGCCATTATCAGTGACTGTTCCAAAGTCAAGCATCCTTCAAAATTCTAGTGAGGACAGAGGCCTTTGTTCATAGATTTTTCGAGGATGCACTGATGGATCCTCGTTTTTGGAGTGTACGGCTTCCAAGTGTAGCCGGTGGCGGTCCGCACCGCACACGGGTCTCGAACCCGCCACCCCGCAAGCTACAAACTCCCGGCGTGGGAGTGGAACGCTCTAACCAACTGAGCTAAAAGCCCGAGCTTCTAACTCAGCGTGTTAGAAGCGCCCATGGAATTGGGTGATGAGGATTTACACACTACCACCGAGCTAGCCGCGCTAGCTGGCCTCCGTTACACTCACCCTCCAAATCCTCACTCCCATCCGGGTCACGGCACCAATGTAGCCGGTGGCGGTCCGCACCGCACACGGGTCTCGAACCCGCCACCCCGCAAGCTACAAACTCCCGGCGTGGGAGTGGAACGCTCTAACCAACTGAGCTAAAAGCCCGAGCTTCTAACTCAGCGTGTTAGAAGCGCCCATGGAATTGGGTGATGAGGATTTACACACTACCACCGAGCTAGCCGCGCTAGCTGGCCTCCGTTACACAAGGCTAGTGTGCTACCTAGGAAGCATTCTTGACTTTGAGAAACACTCTATCTCTCCTCTCCTCTCCCCTGAGTCTCTCTACTCCCCCCTTCTCTCTGTCCCCTCTGAGGTATAGTCTTCTCTTGGCCAGGCCTTTAAGTGCAGACGGAGGAGGTCAGTTTCTGAGGTCAGACTCTGCAAACTTGTTCTGAGTTGTGAGTGGTGGGTTGTGAGCTCTGTGGTCTCCTCCAGGTTGTAGGGCTTGTGGAGTTACGCTATGGAGTTTAATTGCTTTTGCTCTTCTAGTTTTAATTCATTTATTCCTCATTCATTTTTCATCAGAAACCGGAACC
>JAODXP020005781.1:0-11331 GCA_027497455.2 Sardinella longiceps | reverse complement strand
CCGAGATTTAGTTATAGACTAAAATAAGATTTCTAGTGCGTCTCAGTCTGTGATGCCGCCTGTAACCTATACGCTGGAATTCTGCTTTAAGCTCAAGACTTAAAAGTGTTTTTATTCTCAGTGGACAATCTCTATTGGAATGAGCTTGTAGCTGCTGTCCCTTCACAAGATGTTAAATTGGCCGCATACGAGCGGGTAGAGCTCCGTCCGCGCTCCTCTAAATAGATTAGGCCAAGATTTTAGTCTCGGATTTAATCCTAGATTTAGTTATAGACCAAACCAGGGGTGGGTTATTATTTTTGCCAAAGGGCCACGTTGGCTTTTAGATTTTGACTAACGGGTCGGGTGTTAACAGTCAACCGGTTGATGCCGGTAAATTGACAAGTTTCAAACAAGTAGACCCACTTTCTTAAGAGACATGTTAACATGCAGGGTTAAAAGGGGGGGGGGGTTGTATTTCATGAATACAACACATTTGATAAATCAGGTCTATAATCTAAGTCACCTTGGCTACATGAGAAATTATTCTATTTTGGGAAGGCTCCACAGGCTGGATTAAATAGCTCAATGGGCCGCATGTGGCCCCCGGGCCTTAGTTTGCCCAGGCTTGGACTAAAAGGAGCTTTCTAATGCGTTTCACTTTGTGTTGCCGCCTATAACCTACAGGTACATTATGCACTGGAGTTCTGCTTTAAGTCCAAGACTTAAAAGTGTTTTTATTCCCAGTGGACAATCTCCATTAGAGTGAGCTTCTAGCTCACACACACACTCGGCAGACTTCTTAGAACTACTGGTACCATTACTGCTGCAGAGCTCCGTCTGCACCGGCCGCACAGATACTCACAAGCACACTCATCGACAGTCTCATGACACTTTATCAAACGACTGTCGGCCTGGTGTGCGAATCCTATTAATCCATGTAGGGTAATCATTATCTACTGTATGAAGGCAAAGCAGTGGATTGATATGTTCTCTTCTTCTCCTTGTATCCCAGACCAAGAGGAAACAGACCATTACAGCCTACCAGGTCTTCTGCAAGGAATACAGAGCCAGTATCAACTTGGAGCAGCCAGGTCTTGGTGAGTGCTGAGGATCTTTATATATAACAGTAGTCTCACATAGTCTCTCACTGTATTGCACACTGTATTGCACAAACGTCTTTCGGATGACACGTTAAACCGAGGTCCTGACTCACAATGGTCATAAAAGATCTCATGACACTTGTCGCAAAGAGTAGGGAGTTTCCCGGTGTCCTGGCTAAAGTCCCAACCTGGCTCATTCAATCTGGCCCCCTAATCATCCCCCAATGAAATTGGCTCATTCAATTATTCCCTCACTCTCCACCTCAAGCTAGTGTGTGGTGAGTGTTCTGGCGCATAATGGATGCCGTGCATCACCTAGGTGGGTGCTACGCATTGGTGGTGGTTAGTGAGGTCCCCCTTCCACTGTGAGCTCTTTGAGTACCTAAGGGTAGAAAAGCACTATAGAAATGTAATTACTTACTTACTCACTTACACTATGGCTGGAGATGGACACAATAAGGATGTGCTTTGGCTGCAACACTAAAGACAATGGAGTGGGCCTGAAGTCATTCATCTATTGATTTGGGAAAATGGAGTTGGGTACAGGCCTGATCGTATTTAGGCACCATGCCTGATTTCAGGCGTACCAACATGACTGTAGGAAAGAAAAATACTTCCCTTAAGATATAAAGAGGTGGGATTAAAGTAGGATTAAACTCAAATTTAAATGTTTTCTTCTCATTATACCCTCGTAGAAGTGATGAAGATTGATAAACGAGTTAAATGTGCATCCTTGCACGGCCATCACTGCCTGCTAGCTGAAGATGTGGAATTTGCTCATAACCAAGTAGTGTTCTAAAAGTGCGGTGCAAATAGAACACCCCCACCTATGTCCACCTCCCCACGATGGAAGGAAAGTTCATGCTCAGGCTCTGTGAGCAGTGTGTGTTGCCAATTGAAAACAGGATTGGTGTGTTTGTGTGTGTGTGTGCGTGTGTGTGTGTGTGTGTGTGTGTGTGTGTGTGTGTGTGTGCGCGCCAGGGGCGTAGCTAGGCCTTTTTTACTAGGGCACGTGCCCAAGTAAAAATCATCTGTGCCCCAGTAAAAAAAAAGATAGAAAAAAAAAGTATATGATTTTATTTAATAACAACCCGTTTTCGGCGTGCGCAGTACATGCGCGAATTGAGATCGAGTGAAAGAGAATGGGTTTATAATTCCAAATGTTATACGTGTGTCTTATCTCTGGTCTGAGACACTCTTTCCACAGTCATATGTACATCTGCGCATCTGGCTTGGTGTGCCAAACGGCGATGTAGGCTACTTTAAGGTGAAGTTATAGGCTACACGAAGTTCCTATAACAAAAGTAGCTGTACATGCTGTGCATTTCTATTGATATAAAACATCACAGGAAACCAGGACAGAGGCAGGGCCTCTGATGGACGAGGAGAGGTACAATTCTGGGTGTCAATGCTGCTAGGTTTGTAATGCATTGAATGAGTGGAACGGTGCCGTCTGACCTCCAATGGAAAGCTCCTGTGGTCTTTTATCATTTTTATTCATTAACTGAAATGCCCGAAATCAAGAGCTACAGCGCAACTCAAGCATAGCAAACTTTACTCACATACTCAGTTCAATGAGGTTGGCCTCTGATACTTAATTAACATTTACATGTTACATTTATATGTTGTATTATACTCTTGCATTACGCGCACCAAAGCACAGCACTGGCCTCTTATTCGCCTCCATCCAGACCTCGGTATTTTTTTTGAGCCGAAAATAAGTTTGTTGATTAATCTTATTGCGCGCGCTATAGCGTTGAAATACATATCGCGGGTGAATTGATTTTGCTTCATTGTCTTTAGGAAGCTTTATATGGGTATATTGGCTCTTACAATGGAGGTATTTGGTATTAAATTAAACTACACAACCAGATCTATCCATTGGTATCATTGCTTGCGCACTTGCTTGAGAATAAGGTGGTTACATTTCTATATAAAGATCAACAGAAAACTCTTTATCTGGTGTTATAGAGTACACTTTGCCAAAATCAATTTGAGGTTGAGGGTGGAGGCCTGTGCCCCAGTAAAGCTTCATCTCTAGTGACGCCCCTGGTGCGCGCTCCTTCCTCCTTCTGTACATGGGGTTCCCCCTCTTAGTGACTTCCTCCCTATCTAGTCTTGAGATCATTGACATATTTACTGTCACATGCAGTGATGCCTTTGGCTGGCCATCTGAAGCTCTTAATGTGTCTTGCTGTTATACAGCTACATTGTATTGTTAGATATTAATAGTCATATGTAACTAAGCTGTACCGGCCCGAAAGGCGAGGAAAAGTTGGTGACGATTGTGTTCACCATTCAAGTTCAAGGTCATTTGCTTCTGTGTTTGGTTACCTGTTTCTGTACCACCTTTGGAAAGGTGTGTGTTCCAGCCTCCGTGGTGAATAGAGGGTTGAAAATGATAAAGAAAGCCTCTTGTGTTTATGTGCATGTCAGCAGTTTGGTCAAATCACTGTTAAAATGAATGTTACGTGTGTGTGTGTGTGTGTGTGTGTGTGTGTGTGTGTGTGTGTGTGTGTGGGATGCCTTCCCTGTCAGTCCATAGCCTTAAGCAAGTCATGTCTCAACTGGCGTCCGAGTTGCTATTTATAGGTGTGCTGATTAGATAACAATGATACAGTTTGTACTCACATTTAAACAAAAGTTCTTCTTTTCCTTCTTTACAGATTTTGGAGAGTTGAGTAAAAAGTTAGCAGACGCATGGAAGCAGCTACCAGAAGGAGACAAAGAAGTGAGTGCCACACACACACACACACACACACACACACACACACACACACACACACACACACTCACACAAACACAGAGAGACATATATATTTCCAATTTGTATCTTAATACAAATTATACATTAATACAATACAAGATACATTAATAGCAATTATTATAAGTTGAAAATATTTACAAATGATTGATATTTAAAGATTGCATATTATTGTTGTCCTATATCCTGTGTTTTCATAGTTTTCCAGTCTCTATATGTGAATGTGAATCCCTTTGAACGGGCCTTGTCCTCGTGGCCTAGGTGCTGTAAAGTTAACGATCAATTAACCCAATTTAGATAAAACTCAGTACAATTAGTCTGTAGTCAGGGTGCAGGTGATTACAGGTTTGCAGGTTTACAACGGCACAAGTGATTTGTGCTGAGAGAACAGGTCAGAGAGGTCAACAAGAGATAAGGAGGAAGGGTTGTGATTGCATAAAAAAACATCAGTTCATCAGGTGCTTATGTCTCTCTCTCCCTCTCTCTCTCTCTCTCTCTCTCTCTCTCTCTCTCTCTCTCTCTCTCTCTCTCTCTCTCTCAGGTGTGGAAGGAGAGGGCTCAGTACCTGCAGCACAAGCAGGAGCTGAAGGCGGCGTCGATGTCCTCAGGCAAATCAGCTCCTCCTCCTGCTAAAGCAGACAAGCCCAAAGGTGTGTGTGTGTGAGTGTGAGAGAGAGAGAGGGACATTGGCCAGCTCAACACCACCTCAATTACTGTCTGTTTTCTGGTTTTAAAATGTGCCCCACATGCTTGATCAGAGTCACCAGTCTGCTATAAACAGCGGCTATTCAAGATTCAAGTTTTATTTGTACCCAAAGGGGAAATTAGATTGTAGCTATTTCTAGTGTTTAGTGTTTTGTTTGTGTGCAAAATAACTCAAGAAGGTCTGAAAACATTGTGATGAAGGTATCAATGTGGGGGTATGAGGACAAGAAACAGATGATTATATTTTGGTGGTGATCCGTAATTTGTATTGCGTTAGTCACCCTATTGCCTTGGCGGAGGTCTTCCTCTTCAGTAATTTACCTTCACTACCTACACTACCTTAAAGCAGTGGTTCTCAAACTTTTTCTGTCATTCCCCACTTTGGAAAACAGAGAATTTTCACGCCCCACGCCCCAAGTCTCAATTTGCGCACAATACATGTACCTCTGTGAGGACTACTTTGCAAGTACAGGATTTTTGTCAATGCTAGCATTTTCATGTTACTAATTCAAAGCCAAATTTCTCTCGAACCCCTCATCACAAAAAATAACACCATTAGAAAGCTCAATTTACTGTCATACACGCATATCTGACAAATACTTGTGAATTCTGGGGGCATGGTGCAACTGTTGGTCGATCACAAAGACATGTCTCGCGCCCCACCTGTCATGTGTCTGCGCCCCACTAGTGGGGCCCGCCCCACAGTTTGAGAAACACTGCCTTAAAGGAATAGTTCACCTCTTTATGGGAATTGGTTATTCACCCCCTTAGCTGGAGTTACATATGTGGGAAAGAGCATTTTGGTCTCAGTGCATGTGTTAAGTCTGACAACCCCAATTTTACCTTTAGCTTAGCATAGGTGCTGGAAAATAAAGTTGCCAAAGAGTTGCCATCTGGCAACATTATATTCCAGCACCTATGCTAAGCTAAAGCTAAAAAAAATGGGAAAAATTGCGGAAGCAATACTATGAAAATGCAAGCACTGAGACCAAAATGCTTTTACCCACATATGTAACTCCATGTAAAGGGGTGAATAACCAATTTTCATTAACACACAGACAGACATACTGTAGACAGGTGGAAATATGTTTGTGTCAGTAGTTAAAGTAAAGCCAGAGTTCCATGGCCCACTGGCTGCTCTGTAGATCAGTTGCACAGGCCGTCACCTACTCCTGCTGTTTATTGGTGTCATATCAGGGGTACATGCTGACACCTACTGTTACTGTGCTGTAATACCACACTCTCTGCTTATAAACAGTAACACTGTAGGGTTAGGATTACTGAGACTCACACTCTCTTAAGGGCAATTCAGACTGAAGATCCGCGACGAGACGAAACGGTTTTAGAACGGAGTTGCGGCGGTGTGAATCAGTTGTCGCAGGTTGTTGCAGGCAGTTGCAAGCCGTTGCAAAAGATTTAACATGTCAAATCGCAGTTTCAGAGTTTTAGAACGTCGCAGCCCGTCTCGTCGCGGATCTTTGGTCTGGAGCTACCTTTAAAGTTGTAATTGATAGTGGCACAATGTGTGTTTTGTAAAAAGTTTTGTAATTCCTAATGTGCAACGTTCAGAATATCTAGGCAACAGTGATTCTGATTTAAACACAAAAATATTTGCCCATGTGGTGTAAGGTCATCACTTTTGATTTTGCCTTCCCCCAGAGGTGCACTGGTTGGTTTACATTCATATGTTTTTGTAGATGTTTCAGTTGAAAAGATAATGTTAAACATAATCTCAATCTCAATCTTAATCTTAATCTCAATCTCAATCATAATCTGTCTCATGCAAACCTACGCCCTAACGCTCACTTTCCCCCTCCCCAGCCGTGAAGAGGGTGGAGAGCAGGCCAGACCTCCTACAGGCCAATGGCATGCCAGCGGAGGCGGAGCCTGCCCCTTCTCCGGCGAGGGTCCCTGAGGTGGACCCCATCGACGCGGCCGCCCAACCTGCAGCTGCTGGGAGAGTCGCTCTCTGTGATTGGCTGTCGGCTACAGGAAACTGAGGTGAGGGCATTCAGTGAGGGCATTCAGTGAAGGCGCCACTGCCATTCTAGTTTGGGGTTGAGGAGATATCAGACCTGTGCGACTTAAAGGATAGCTCCGGAGTAAGTTTAAGCATAGCCCTGTTGAACGAGCCTTCTAACAGCAATAGATTTCGCATGGTATGAAAGAATTTCGAACAGCATAGACTGAACGCGAACGCAATGGCGAACAAGAGACCTAGACCTAGATACCTAGATCTTACTTTCGGTTTCGAATAATCAGAGTTTCCATTGATTCAGTGTAAAGTGCTTGTTCGCTTCTGAGTTCGCGTTCGGTCTATTATATGCTGTTCCAAATTATTTTGTTCCACTCGCTAACTAGTGCATTTAGCAAGCTCGTTCAGCAGGGCTATGCTTACACTTACTCCGGAGCTATCCTTTAATGTGTCTTGGTCATCAAGGCTGCCCATCATTTGCTGCATCCTAAAGCAGAGCAAGAGATGAAAATGTTTATGTTCCGTGTTCTGCAATGCAGAACCAGTTGAGTTCTCATACACCGATATGAAAAATTGTTGACAAGTTCATATTGTGACGTAATGCACTTATGGACCGGAATTATTTCTCTCTCTCTTTACCCTTGATAGTGTATTCCTGTTTTCTGTTGTATGGACTTAGTTTCTATCATGTGAATGTTTATCATTGTTTTGCACATGCAGACTGAGGAAAACCCCTAACAACCAGTCCACCTTGTTATATGGCAATAAAATCTCTCTCTCTCTCTCTCTCTCTCTCTCTCTCTCTCTCTCTCTCTCTCTCTCTCTTTTATTATTGTTCAGGCTAAGATGTCTGTAGATGTTACATGTATATGTTACAAGAAGAATTAAGATTGAGTTTAACTCAGAGTCAGGGTTGTTTATATAAGGGAATGAGTAATCTTGAAGCCTTTGAGAGCCTATGGTGTCAGGGTGGTGCCTTGTGTACGGTCTTAGATGGCAATGTGCAATGCTGTACATGCAATTTAAAACATGCAGTTCTTACATGCATTTATTTATTTAGCCTATTTATTAATCATCTTCTTAGGATAAGTTGACATTGTAATGGATGAATTTTTTTATATTAAATTCTCTCTCTCTGTCTCTAGGGCATGGTGACGGTGTCAGGAAGTCTGTCGGTGCTGCTGGACGCCATGTTGTGTGCTCTGGGTCCTCTTGCCTGTCTCACCACTCAAGTCCCCGAGCTCAACGGTTGCCCACAGCACATACTGGTGAGTGACCACACTCACACACACACACACACACACACACACACACACACTCATTCATTCACAGACACACACACACACTCACTCACTCACAGACACACAAGCATACTCATTCACACACACACACACACACACACACACACACACACACACACACTCACTCACTCACTCACTCACAGACACACACACACGCACACACACACACTCTCTCACTCACTCACAGACACACACTCACTCACTCTCTCTCACACACACACACACTCACACACACACACACACACACACTCGTGCACAGACACTCGTACAGTAACGTTGGAGTGGGAAGCTTTGTTGGTTAGGTTTGACTGGGTAGTGACAATAATGGTGGCATATCATGCATAAACACACACACACACACACACACACACACACACACACACACACACACACACACACACACACACACACACACACAGGCTTTGAAGGAAATAATTTTCAAAGACTTCCTTGTCTGATTTTGCAAAGATACCCAGAATTTTCCATAGAGTTGTGTGCATGTCACTACAGGAGTATTTATTTCCTGGAGTACTTTTAGTTCATGCACTGAAACATTTTCACATGCACATAGCCTGCAGCTTTGGATGTCATTGAAATTCGAGCCCAGTGTTCCAGTGAAGTGTGTTATGGAATTCCACTAACGCTTTCATATTAGTGGCAAACTGCATTATCATACTAATCTACAGTCTGCTTTCTTTCATGTCTCCAGATGAGCTACATTTTCAGTGGTTGAATGCTCCACACATGGCTTTTAAAAGCTTTTTGTTTTCCTTACATGGGTTTTAAAAGCTGTCTTTTTTTCCTTACATACTTATGACACCTTGACCAAGCCTCTAAATTTCACCTCTTCAACATGATGGTCATCAGGCACTAGAAATGGCTGTAATTTTTATTATGTAGTATTTATCTTTAAAACGCCTGGGCTGGCAGAAGTCTCTTGTGTAACCACCGGTGTCTGTCAAGCCACTCTGCTTAAACTCTTACAGGGAGGCTACACTGAAATGAAACTTATCTGCCGTAACAATTAGCTTTCACAATGGAACTGGCTGCACTAGACACGACATCACAGCCAACATTCTATAAAAAAATCTGCCATTCATTCCAATGTGCTTTTGATGGAACTTGACTTGACACTTCCCTGACGATCCAGTGTAGCCCTAGCCTTACCACAAACGGATGCAAACTCACCCCCTATATCTCTCTCTCTCTCTCTCTCCAAAGTCCTTCTAAGGCAAGTCACGTCACTCGGCCGCCATATTGGATACGCCTTCGGGCAGCTATTTGGGCTTAACAAGACCAGACCCTCCAAAATGAATGGGGAAATATCCATAAGTACAGATTGGCTGGTCATATGGACTAAAAAAGTATATGGTGTGAATCCTCGTTTAAATCTGAGTTAAACAGTGCCAAAATCTACCAGACAGACCTAAAAACAAAGCTAAAAAGACGTTATTTAAAACTGCAATTTGCTTACTGCGCCTGCGCTGCCAATGGCGACATGGCTATCACCATAGTGACGGAGGTAGTAAACAAAAAAGCTAACCATCAGTCAAACAGCATCCAGCAATGCGATTGGCTATTTTCATCGTAAGGCAGGTGCATTTCAATTGGAGGACTTCTGAAGTGATTTGTCTCCTCCTGTATAAGTGTCTCTGCTTTCTCTCTTCAGGCCAAGACCCTGGACAACATAGCCTATGTGATGCCCGGTCTGTGAGTCACTGGGCCACTGGGAGTTTCACCCCCTTACTGCCACTGACCAACCCAAGTTCTAGAGCACCGGAGGAGCCCATGGATGGATGGAAGGAAGGAAGGACAGACAGACGGATGGATGGATGGATCAGACAACACTCGTTTCTTTCTTTATTTTAGCATTTTAAATAAGGGAAGACTTGAAGCATTGCACAGTTTTGCACTGGACAAACGGACACGGACACTTGTAGTTTTAACCATGCTCCCATTTTTAACATTTGTGACCTTTTTGTTTTTCTTTCATTTTCATTTGTTATATTTACAATTAAAGATATTTTAGTGAATTGTTTTAACCTCTTGTGTTTTGTGTTCTACTTCTTGGGAGATAATTTCTCCTTTGATTTCCTGTTAAAACTCTTGCAATTATTTAGAGCTCCTTAAAATGTTTGTGCTTGAGACAACTGTTGGGCTTCTACAGGCTTTTAAAGACTAAATAGAATATGTGATACCTCAAGAAAGTATTAGTGTACTATTATCATTTAAATGTGACACACTAGGTTGAAGTGGGCAAGTAGGAGTGGTGGTAATGTCACTGACAATTGGGTGACCCAGGTTTGATTCCTGAACTTGGAACTGTTAAGTCCACAAAATATATATTTCTTTTTAGGTGGGTATTAATTTTCTTATAGCACTCAGAATTTCCATCAGAAATGGTAGTCATTGTACCTTTACCTGTACAGATGTGTCTGAGTGAGTTTGAGGAAAATAAGATCAGAGCACAACACATAATTGCTTGAATAGAATGTATTGCAATACAAATGTGTTTTGCCTCTAATTTTGCTGCTCTCGATTTTTTTCCCCAGTGGAAAAATATATATATATATATATATATATATATATATATATATATATATATATATATGGGCAATTCCACGAAAAAGTAAACCTCACCTTAAAACTTTAAGTCTCACCTACATGGACAAACAAATTCTTTTAGAAAACTTCCAATACAAAAAAGTATTGCCTCGATGTAAATATTCAACTGAGCAAGTTTCGAAAGGATATCTGTTTGTTAAAATTTTTACCCTATTCAGCTATAATGTAAGTCTATGGAGGGGCTTATAATGGGCATAAGTGGGTGATAACACACACAAAGCTGCAATGCTATCAGTTATTTTTCATTGTTATATTACTATTTCTCTTGTTACAGGTTAAAATCCACCGTTCACAATTGTTTTGTATCGCTTTGGAGGGTTTTTCCAGACGTCACGTCCATAACGTCACATCCATAACGCCATGTCTCCCAATGAAAACCAACTTTTTTTACATTTACATTTGAAATTAAGTCTTTCTCTGTCTTTACTGAGGTGTCCTGTTTGGTATGAATGTAGTAATATTTACATTTCTCTAGAAATTTCACACACTTCACAGCAAAAACTACGCTCTCTCAAAAGTTTGTCTGTTTTTCGTCACGTCCATAACGCAAATTGAAAGGCTCATATTCTTATGATGCAAATCATGATATAATTTTTTTCTGTTTGCCTGTATTCAGCCATGGAGTTTGCAGAAGAATATGAAAAAAAATTGTGAAATACTGCTAGGTTTGCGGAGGTTATCTGGCCTTTTGTTCATCAATAATGCACGAAAATGTCACGTCCATAACGCTGGAATTGCCCTATATATATATATATATATATATATATATATATATATATATATATATATATATATATATATATATATATATTTTAAGAACTGTTTTGTTGAAAACTGCAGAAACCCTTTTAGGTGGCAGCATTCTAACTTGACTTTTCC
>JAODXP020005780.1:0-11246 GCA_027497455.2 Sardinella longiceps | reverse complement strand
GTATTACAGTAAGGGAGCCTGTATCTTCTTCCTGAGGGCAGTATCTCATATTCCCCATGCAAGATATGCTCATCATCCTCTAAGATCTTCAAACCTTGTCTTTTTACTGTTTCGTCAAATAAGGCTTGCAATGATTTGGGAGGGGGCATGCTCATTATTTTCCCCGCTCTCTTGATGAGAGTTTGTAATTCAGCTTTCAATTTCACAGAAAGGTTCCCAAACCATACAACAATCCCATATCTGATGACTGATTCAATTGAAGCCCTGTAAAAAGCCATCATTATTTCTTTTTCAATGCCAAAAACTCTCAACCTCCTAAGAAAATGTAGCCGTTGGCTGATTTTCGCACTTAAAAATTCAACATGCTGAGCCCATTTCAATTGGGAATCGAATACAACCCCTAGGTATTTGTAAGTGGAGACCTGCTCCACTGGTTCCCCGTTCAGATTGATCAACTTATGGTCACCTATGGACCTGGGGTCGAATATGATTTCTTTTGTTTTGCTTATATTCAATATCAGATTATTTGATTTGCACCACAACACAGCCTTATCTACCTCTGACTGGTAGATAGAGGCATCAGAGTCCTGTGTCAGTAAACTAAGGATGATTGTATCATCTGAAAATTTGATTATGTGGTTGTTTGAGTAATGATTTCTGTATTCATTTGTGTATAAAATGAACAATAATGGGGTGGGACTCCTGTGTTGATTGTGAGTGTATCAGAGAATGTGGAGTTAATCCTGACCTGCTGTGTTCTATCTGTGAGAAATGCATTATACCATTTAATCATAGTAGGGTTGACATGCATTCGTTGTAATTTCTCTAATAAAAAATGAGGCACAATCGTGTTAAAAGCAGAGCTGAAATCCATGAAAAGGAGCCTGGCATATGCCTTAGTGTTTTCAAGGTGCTTAATTATAAGATGCGATGTAGTGCATAATGTGTCCGCGGTACTCCTCCTATCCTTATAAGCAAACTGATAGGGGTCAAGAAGGTGTTGCACTTGTGTTCTTAATTTCCCCGTCATTATACACTCAAATGTTTTCATTACCGCCGATGTTAGGGCAACTGGTCTAAAATCATTATTCTCACGTGGACAAGGTTTCTTGGGTATTGGAATTATTATTGCTTTTTTCCATGCGGAGGGTATTATGTGCGTGTCTACAGACAGCTGGAACAGTGGGCCCCAAGCTGGTGCAAGTTCCTGAGCAAAGTCATGTAAAATTCATGGGGAGATCCCATCTGGCCCACTCGCTTTCCTTGTATGTAAAGCCTTAAATGCCTTCACAACCGTAGGAATGTCAATCACTATATGTTCATTGCCTACATTATCATTACATGATGTGCTTGAAGCCATATCCCCAACATTCACAGTATCAAACCTTTGATAAAAAACATTAAGTTCATTTGCACGCTCCAGTTCATTGGAAACATTGAGTGTCCTTGCCCTATTATTTAGATTCGTCATGTCCTTTACACAGTCCCACATCTTTTTTGTATCCTTAGTTAGGAACGTGTCTTTGATCTTTAGTCTATGTTGTTCGCGCGCCACCCTTAGTTTCCAATTGAGTTCTTTTTGGATGCTTTTCAACTCAACTCGGTCATTGTTCTTGAAAGCTTGTTTTTTGCGCTTGACGCAGTCTTTTATGTCGGGGGTAATATAATCCTTATCATTAGGGTATATTTTTATAGTTTTCTTGGGGACCACTGTCTCGACGCAAAATAGTATGTAGTCAGTGATCACATCCACCATATTATCCAGGCTGTCCTCCTGATGGAAGACGTCCCAGTCCGTCGCGTAAAAACAGCCGCTCAATTCTTCCTTGTACGTGTCCGTCCAAACATTGACAGATTTTGTGATGGGTTTGCTTTTCTTAATGGCAGGTTTAAACACGGGAATTAACTGAATGGTGTTGTGATCGGAGTTTGATAGCGGAGGCCTGATTTTAGCAACATATGCATTTTCGACATTTCCAAAGCACTTGTCCAATATTCTATCCCTCCTAGTGTTGCTTTTAACATACTGCTGGAAGCCGGGTAGTGCGCTGCTCGGGTTGCAGTGATTAAAGTCCCCTAAAATAAATATCGGTGCGTCCGGTTTGTTTTGGAGTTGCTGATGGACACAGTCCGCAATGCGAGAGGCCGCCCTTGCTGCATTACCACTCGGTGGGATGTATACAACACAGATAAAGATGTTCCCATAGTCCCTGGGCAAGTAAAAAGGCCTTAAACTTAGATACAAAAGTTCAACGTCGGGTGAACACACCTTATCCTTGACAGCATAGTTTGTACACCACGAGTCTTTTATGTAGACGCAAACGCCCCCACCTCTTCTTTTCCCCGAGTTCCCATCCCTGTCCAACCGGACATTGGTGAACCCCTGTACCTGAGTCAGTTGGTCTGGAAAATCCTCTTGGAGCCAGGTCTCCGTGAAGGCCAACAAGCAGGCCTCTCTATACTCGTGGCACGTCCTGGTATTTAAGCGTAGTTCATCCAATTTATTCCTCAGTGAACGAGCGTTGCTGAAGATGACAGAGGGCAGCGGTGGTCTGTCGCGTCGCCTCCGCAGCCGTTGGCGAATGCCCCCTCTTCGGCCTCTCTTGCGCGGCCTCTTTCTGTCTCGTTGCCGCACTAGATGTCCGGGGATATTTTCCGAAAAACCAGGCGTCGGTATAGCTCCTGGTTGTAGTGCTAAGAGCAGCTCCCTTCCGTAGCGTATAAAATCCACATTTATGCGCATAAATCCACATTTATGCTCATTGCAGACCCACCCCCATAAAACTTTTTTTGGCACACCAGAACTCAGTGAACATACATATACAGACAACAAACAAGATGAAAAAGGAATTAGGGCATCACAAAAAACAATTAAGCGCCAACTCTTCATTTAACCCATTAGTCTGGTCTGCAATGAGCATAAATGTGGATTTGCCCATTATTTATTTATTCATTAACTTATTGGGATGCAAGGGGTGGGTAAGATTAATGATTACAGTTCTGCATATGACTTTTTATTGCAGAATTAATAGGCCATTGGTGATGCCATCTTTTTATTCATTAGTCGTTGCTGTGTATGTTCTGCATCTGCACCCTTGGGTGCCACCTATCTAGTGTCATGTGATCTAGAGGTAACCTGTGACCTCTTACCCCCTGTGATAAGCTGCACCCTTTCCATTGTTCTCTGTAACACGCACTGATGTCTCTGCTAGTGGTTCAATGTTTATGGCAAATAGGTATGGAGAGAGTGGACATCCTTGCCTAGCTCCTTTGCGCAGTGTGAAGCTTTATGAAGTGATACCATTAGTGTCATCTTCCTCTTTATGATGTGGCAAATGGTTTTTATGGGTGAAAGCTCTGTACTGCAGGTCGGCCATTTCAGTACCTGGATGCTTCTTCTACGCAGTCATGATGTTCTAGTTGATGCAGTTTGTGGTCTGGCATTGTCTTGTTGGAAAAAGCAAGGTATTCTCTAAAAGAAATGACATCTGGATGGGAGCATATGTTGTTCTAGAATTTGGATATACCTATCTGCATTGATAGTGCCTTTCCAGATGACATGGCGTCCCAGTTTTCCATAAAGAATTTCGTGTTCAGAAATAGCTTCTTTTTTGACCTAAGGAGTTATAGCTGGCAACGGCAACAGACACTGTGGATTGTGTTCACCAACAATGTTTTCTGGAAGTATTCCTGAACCCATTTTGTGATTTCCATTACAGTAGCTTTCCTGTATGTGATGCACTGCCCTGAGATCACAGGCATCCAGTATGGTTTTCCAGACTTGACCCTTATGCACAGAGATTGTTCCAGATTCTCAGAATCTTTGGATAACATTATGCACTGTAGATGATTATAACTTCCAACTGTGCAATTTTTCTCTGAGAAACTCCTTTGATATTGCTCCACTATTTTTCGCCATAGCATTTGGGGAACTGGTGATCTTCTGCCCATATTGACTTCTGAAAGACACTGGCACTTTGAGCAGCCCTTTTAGTACCCATTCATGTTGCCAATTGACCAAATAAGTTTCAAATTGGTCCTCCAGCTGTGTACATTGTACTTTTCTTGCCTCTTATTGCTACCTTTCCCAACTATTTTGGAAGGTGTAACTGACATGAAATCCAAAACGAGCCAATATTTGGCTTTCAAAATGTCTCACTTTCAACATTTGCCATGTTATCTAAATTTTATTGTGAATAAAATATATGTTTATGAGATTTGTAAATTATTGGTTTCCTTTTTTATTCGCAATTTGTACAGCGTCCCAACTATTTTTGAATTGGGTTGTAGTATGTAATGTGATTTCATGTAATATAGTTTACTAGCAAATCACACCATATGAAAACCCAGATATAGGCCTACTTTGTAGATGTATACGTGTGACGAATATGATATGGCCCAAATATGAATATGTGTAGCCTATTGTCACTGGATTACTACTAATAATAGCTGGTAACACTTTACAATAAGGGTACATAAATAAACATTCATTAATGCTTTAATTACTGTAAGTGTATACATCAGTCATTATATAATATGTTATGCATTAATGTTTGACTCATATGGGTCCTATATGATTTACTATGAAATTAACGGTTAGATAATGCTGGAATATCAAACTTTAATTAATGCAAGAGTCAAAGATATTAATTAATTTGTTTTTGAGTATCATACAAGCGCGTCATTTTAGCCGGGGACGCCGGGGATATGTCCCAGGGACTTTTTGTTATGACAGATTTTGTCCCCATCACTATTGACAATTTAAAATAACATGTCATTAACAGAAAATCTCTAACCATGGTACGTAAATGCCAGGGCTACGATATCCACGCGAATAGCCTACAAGGAAAGTTGTCTGCTTGCGCAATTAATAACGTTGGATCAGCAGCGCTTATATAGAATTCCTCCACTGCCAGAGAATTTTCAAAAATAAAGCCAATCTCACTTAAAGCAAGGTCTAAACAACAGCTGTGCTCATATAGACTTGGTGTAAAGTCAGATTTTCCCTAGGCCTTATGCGCAAATTCTAACATTTACTTTGTGGTAGCCTGTCTCAGTGAGTGTAGGTCATGTTACATACTGTACAAAATCAGACATAGACTACTTCTGCGTGTTCATGTAGGCTAAAGTCTGAATCGAAGACTACTGACTTTGGTGAAGTTATAGGAACTTACCGCAAGCTTTTGTTTGAAGACGCAACAGCTGGGGAAGTAGCGTCTTTTAACCGTTCAGCCCGACGTTTGATGACCAAGAGATTAACGTTTTGTTTGGGACTTAAATTGCTATCAAACTGTGTGGTTACAATCATTTACATTGGGACTAATAGAGCAGTTAGTTCATATGAACCATTGAGTTTGTTTTCGAGACGTTTAATGACTTTTAAAAGCATAACTTTCGCAGCGTCATTCTGCATCACTGGCCGGGGCAGCTATTTTTCTTTTGAATTAGTCCCGTAGACTACATTTTCTGCCTATTATTATTCTTTGGAAAGGTTTGGCAGGTGATGGGAACAAGAGTGAGAGACTTGCAGCACGATCAGTTTTCAATAAGCCTATGAATAACTTTCAGTGCATCAATGGTAGGCTAAACATTTTAGCGATCTCCTTGCACATTAGGCAATGCAATGTATACCGACACTTTTGAAACAACGCAAAACGTCCCAAGAATTATTTCACAGCAAGTAAAGTCGCCGTCAACCGTTAAGTCTAGCCTGTTCTAGTTCAAGTGATATGCTTGGTTCAATCGTGAACAAAGATGACATCACCTCTGCGAAGGGAATTTAATGCAGACGCAAAGCCTAGAGCATAGCCTCTTGTTCCCTTCACCTTCCATTGCGCTCACGTGTGCACAATATATGGACAAGTTATGGACTGGATGGTTCAATTGTAGGCCTAAGGGAGAATGTGGTGGTTTCAGATCAGTCACCCTTTCGATGACAATGCGATGCTTATTTTATAAATGTATGTTAATTCTCACAAACCGCGCAAATCTAACGCAATGCGGATGATTATTTCCACAATTTTATGAATTTATGAATCACCATTTATTAAATAAAAAAAAACGTTTCCACACTTAAGTTGGTTATTAAATAATTTACCATCGATATGTAGGCTATTCAGACAGACCAGTAGAGCTGATTTATGTCTTATAATAACGAATGTACAATAATTGGCTAATAAAAAGTGGAGATGCAAAGATTTCAGCTGCTGTAGCCTGGCCTAAACGACTGCTCCCTGTGGCTAAACTACTGCTCCCTGTTGGCCTAAACGATGGCAGGGGGGCCTAAACGACTCTTGCCTAAACGCAAAAGGCCTAATCGCCCTTCTCCCATACACCGTATTTATCCAAATGTATCCACTTTCACTTTCGGTTCCCAGACCAACGAAGCAACATGTTTTTACTGTCAACAAACAAACATTCTGTTTCTATATGCTTTCCACTGGACTGGGATCATGTTAATTATTTTTCCCTTACATTACAAGCTTTATTTTACGTTATAGCCTAGGTCTGAGATCTGCCGAGAGAGCGCAGCAGATTGCAAGCGCTACTCGCGTGCGCAAAGCTGTCCAAACATAAATTCCTCACGTATCACCTAGATAGGCCTAATAGTTTTTTTGGCGAGAAGATAGGCTTACATGTTGCAATTTTGTATAGACAGAAGCATAAAAGAAACATTAAGAAATTTCTATCCCCAGCACTTTGGAACCAAGCTGTATATCAGTGTTTTTGTCCCCAGCACTTCAGAAACCAAACTGACGCCCTTGGAATCATACATTACTTAATGAATTAGTTAACCGAAACCTTTGAGGGCGACAGAGCAGTGCGTAGTAGGCCGAGGATTATAGATTCAGTCACCGTTGATGCAGGCCTTGTTTGCCAATGAGCAGGGAGATACACTCGGCCCCAATGGCTGTATGCTCGGCCCAGGATCAGCTGGGCTACATTAACAAGAAAGTTCCACCGCTTCTCCGCACCCAACCTACCGGGCTGGCAGTCGCTCATCTGTGGAACCTCCCGGCTGGCATTAGCTCCTCCGTGGCTCCACTCAGAACCGATAGCAGACAGTTCATTATTAAACAGCAGTGCTTCAATGGTTCTCAAACTTTTTCTGTCATTCCCTCTTTGGAAGGCAGAGAATTTTCACGCCCCACCTGGAAGGCTCAATTTGCACACAATAGGCCTACATGTATCTCCATGAGGAATAGGCTAGTTTGCGAGTACAGGATTTTTGTCAATGTTAGAATTTTCATGTTACTAATTCAAAGCCAAATTTCTCTCAAACCCCTCATCACAGCAACTAGCAAATAACACCATTGGAAAGCTCAATTTACTGTCATATGCGCATATCTGACAAATAGCTGTGAATTCGGGGGGCATGGTGCGACCGTTGGTCGAAAGCAAAGAGATGTCTCGCGCCCCACCTGTCATGTGTCTGCGCCCCACTAGTGGGGCCCGCCCCACAGTTTGAGAAAACACTGGCTTAAGCCAAAGCTATACCAAGAGTGTGGATTTATTTACGGTCATCCTTGCTCCATAGGATTGGCATCACCTGTGACTCTTATCAATCCGTAGCTAACTATTAATATGTCTTAATTAACAGTTATGTGCCACCCCAAGTAAAGTCATAACATAAATACATCGTCAAAGTAGTAGCTAATTATTAATTTCCCCCAAAAAACATGACATGAAGCTTCCTGCAGAGTAAATCAGAGTTAATTAAAATCTTTGACTCTTGCATTAATTAAAGTTTGATATTCCAACATTATCTAACCGTTAATTTCATAGTAAATCATATGAGTCAAACATTAATGCATAACATACTATATAATGACTCATGTATACACTTATTGTTAACTTATCATTATCAATACTAGCCTTGCGAATGCCAAACTAAAATCACAAGTGATATTTAGTCTGGGGACCTACCTATTGCATTTCTCGTAGCGGAAGCATCGTTTACAATTGTCCATAGCCGTTTATTGGGTGCTACGAATGTCTATTATAGCATCTGTACATACCTCGGAGCCAATACCAGAGCCACCACGTGACGTAAAATGCAATCGAGGGCCGTACAAATCCCTTTTTGTTCTGCGATTGGATACCGAAAGCAGGCGAGAAAAACTGCCATGGTCACCATGCTGCTCTGCAGAGTGAAATGAAATAAGCGGGCAAAGGAGCATGGGAACTCCAAGGCTATATTAATACACTAATTAAAGCATTAATGAATGTTTATTTATGTACCCTTATTGTAAAGTGTTAACTAATAGCTAATATAAAAGGTCTTAAACTGTTTGTTTGCAGGCCCTCTGAGAATTGTGCTAATTGGTAAGACTGGATCAGGAAAAAGTGCAACTGGAAACACCATCCTTGGAAAGGACGTTTTTGAAGACGATCCCAGCTGTAATTCTGTGACAAAGGTGTGTGTTAAAGAAGATGGAGAAGTCAATGGGAGAACTGTCTCTGTGATTGATTGCCCTGGAAACTTTGATACAAATATGAATGATAAAGATCTCAAAAGTGAGATAGAGAAATGCATTACATTGTCTTTGCCAGGACCTCATGTGTTCTTACTAGTCATCAGGCTAGGGGTGAGATTCACAGAGGAGGAACAAGATACAGTGAAGTGGATCCGAAAAAACTTTGGTGACAACGCCTCTCAATATACAATAATACTGTTCACTCATATAGATGACTTGAAAGACAAAACAGTGAAGGGGTGCATTGCCGAGTGCCCTGAACTCAGAAAAGTAGTTGAACATTGTGGAGGGAGATATCTTCAATTTAATAATAAAGATAGAGAAAATAACAACCTTTCAGAACTATTGGACAAGGTTAAGGATATGTTAGAACTGAATGGCAACACATACTATACCAATGAAATGTACAAGGCGGCTCAACAAAAAATTGAAGAGGAAGAGAGGAGGAGACAAGAGGAAGAAAAAAAGAGACATGAAGAGGAAATTAAGAGGGGGTAGCGGAAGAAATGGAACAGAGGAGACAAGAGGACAAGAAGAGAGAGGAGGATTTACAGAGGAAGAAGAGAAAGAAGAGGAAAAGAAATATTGGCATAGGTGCCACAGCAGGCGGTGGGGTGCTATTGGCAGGAGCAGCAATAACAGGAGTAGCAACTTCAATAGTTGCCCTACCAGTTGTTTTGGGGTTGGCTGGATTTGGAGCTACAGCAACAGGGATTGGTTACTTAGTAAAAACTTTTGCATGTTGTTGTGATGGTCTGATGAAAGAGAACTGAAAGATAAGTGAGAATCATAGGAGAGAGCATCTGAGAACAGTTTGGTCTTAAGTCTAGATTTGAAACCCCCAGTTGGAGCATTTTTGATGTCTTCACAAAGCCAGTTCCAAATCTTAACATATGAGCTAAATGTATACTGTAGCAGCTGAAAGCTGATTCACAAGTTTTGATTGCGAGTTTTTCTCAACCACTTAAATTTTCCACTGTCTGCCGAGATTGCACGTGCGATACACGCTCTCTCCCAACCTCTCATGTCACCACAGCAGCTCTAGCTTGAGGTGAGGCTGTTAACAACATAAACAACAGCTACTTTGAAAGACATCAACTACTCTAGTATTTTCATTTGTATTCCTGATAGAGATACATATAAATGTTATATCCTTTACCATTTTACACGCTTACAGCACAGAGCAGACACTCATCAAGTGTGATCTAAATTTGTGAGGAGAATAATATTGTCTGACTTTTATTGATATCTTATTTTCCATAGTCATATTCCACAGACTGTAAAAGGTAAAATAATAGGATTACTCTACTCTAGGAAACTACTTTTTAGGTGCAACAATTTTACACTGAAAAAAATTGAGTAGGCCTATACAGTTTAGGCATGGACAAATGAAAATGAGAACAATGCCATGAAGTCACTCTACTTGATATTCAATCTTACTCTGAAAAAAAGCCTTGGACATTTGATGTCAATTGGACTGCAAGGTATTGGATGTCCCAGAATGCCAGTCCTGACCAAATGTTGTACTCATATATTATCCCTTGCTTGAAATATTTTTTTGAAAAATGTTTAATGGCTATACATGTAGTCATTGTGCTACTTGCAGTTGTATTATAGTACTGTATCAATGCATGTATATGAATATTGATTATTTCACAAACCGTCAAAGAGATGACTATCCCCAACATTGTAGTGCCAGAAAAGAAAGAAGAAAGAAAAGAAATCTTACAATGTTTGAATGTCATTCATTCATATCATTCATCTTGATTGTATTGAATTGAAAGTAGTCATATTTCATAATAGTCATCGCTATCTACCACTTGGGAGTATGTAGTAAGTAAGTAAGTTCAGAATAAACTAATCACACAAGATAATTTTTTTTGTAGACACAAGTTCACAATCGGAGTGGGCACAGACTGTCCAACTTGTTGTGACACTTTGTCATGAGCAGTCAATTTTGCATTGAGCTCAATATACAGTCACTGTTATGGTTCCAAATTCTCCTTCATTTTTTGAGAACAGACTTCTCAATTATCTTTACCATAAAAAAACAACAAATGACATAAGCTGTGTATCCTAAGCCTAAATTTGGCATACATTTTCAATCTTGCCTATATTTGAGAAGCCACATTGAACAGTAAAAAGATTTATATAATTAATATTTCAATATATATTAATTATATATATTGGATATTTAGGCTACCCATAATTCTTGGAGGCAACTCACAAACAACTCTGTCATAGACGTATGACTGCAAGTGACAAAAAAAACCCTACCATTTGACATTAATTTTATCTAGTTAAAGGGGAGGTTCGGTTTTGAACACATTTAGCCCCTTTTCTGGAGTGTCTAGGGTGCAATAGAACGATTGACACCAAAATTTGGATGATTGGTCCTGTCTAGAGTATACGCCTATTTCAGAACCCCCCTTCCTGCTTTAGACAGGCTAGCTTTGTGCATGTCTGACAATGTTCCCTAAAACATTGTTATTTTCAAATATGCTACTCACCGAGTCATCAGTGCTGTTATATGAGCATGCAAAACAATTCTTGTCGTGAAAACCCATTCCTGTCGTGTTTTATTGAGCATTTTGAAATTCCTGGAACTATTTTCTCCGACATCTCACAGCCGCCTATAAACTTCCACTGTACGTTTGAACGTGAAGAGTTGCACAGCTTGTGAAAAGTCTACAGCTAAGCGTTTATAGGCGTTTATAGCGTTTATAAGTTTATAGGCGGCTAAATGTGTTAAAAACCGAACCTCCCCTT
>JAODXP020005779.1:0-11200 GCA_027497455.2 Sardinella longiceps | reverse complement strand
TATTGTCTCGATGTAAATATTCAACTGAGCAAGTTTCGAAAGGATATCTGTTTGTTAAGATTTTTACCCTATTCAGCTATAATGTAAGTCTATGGAGGGGCTTATAATGGGCATAAGTGGGTGATAACACACACAAAGCTGCAATACTATCAGTTATTTTTCATTGTTATATTACTATTTCTCTTGTTACAGGTTAAAATCCACCGTTCACAATTGTTTTGTATCGTTTTGGAGGGTTTTTCCAGACGTCACGTCCATAACGTCACATCCATAACGCCATGTCTCCCAATGAAAACCAACTTTTTTTACATTTACATTTGAAATTAAGTCTTTCTCTGTCTTTACTGAGGTGTCCTGTTTGGTATGAATGTAGTAATATTTACATTTCTCTAGAAATTTCACACACTTCACAGCAAAAACTACGCTCTCTCAAAAGTTTGTCCGTTTTTCGTCACGTCCATAACGCAAATTGAAAGGCTCATATTGTTATGATGCAAATCATGATATTATTTTTTTCTGTTTGCCTGTATTCAGCCATGGAGTTTGCAGAAGAATATGAAAATTTTTTTTTAAATACTGCTAGGTTTGCAGAGGTTATCTGGCCTTTTGTTCATCAATAATGCATGAAAATGTCACGTCCATAACGCTGGAATTGCCCATATATATATATATATATATATATATATATATATATATGTCCATAACCAACAGGTATGTGAAAGATGTAACAGATGTGCTCTTGCATTGCGTATGAAAGCACTGTGGATGAGAAATCCTTGTTAAAGATTTTATTTTGAAAATGGTGCAATGCATTCACTCAACTGTCTGGTCTGGAACATCAATGGCTGGCAATGCAGACACATTTGTGCTGGCAAGACAAACTAAAAGAGCAGAAACCGTGTCTTTCCCATAATAGAAACGCCACTGGTCACTTAAAGTGACAGGACACTATTTCACAACACAATCAGCGAGAATGGCAAACAGAAGGATCATTAATGATGCTGCTCTAACCATCTGACAAATTTAGAGTGTAGCATCTGAGCTAAAGTTAGCTTAGCAGACCACCAATCTAATTGGCACGGAGAAAACCATCTTTTCTAGTTCAACTACTTTTGAATGTGAAGTAGTGCTGGCAATGGCTGTTTCCGTCATGTGTTTGAGCAGAACTAAAGACGAGAGAGAGGAAGTTATTTGAAGCTGTTTGAAAATGTCTGGCACACACCAATATCCCTTCTTTTTCTCTCCTTAATTCCTTGAATCCAGCAAATTACCAACAAACCAGCCAAGCCGAAGTGAAATCCTCCTCTCACACGCGGTGCTTGGACTTCAAAGGAGGAACAGAAGAGTGTGTGGAGAGACAGAGTGACCTGCGCTCTGATGAAGAGGCCCTCCACACACGCGCTCACACACACACACACACACACACACACACACACACACACACACATATACATATATATGCGCCCGCCCACACACACCACACACACACACACACACACACACACACACCTCATCTCCCTGGCACCAAATGAAAGAAGGGCCCTCCATGCACTTCTGCTGCTGCAACACACACACACACACACACACACACACACACACACACACACGTGCACTCACACACAGCACGCTTAACAGCTCCGATTAAATGCCTTCTCTTTGCAGACGCCTCATCTTCGTGCTTCAGCTGGGCAAGGTAAACAAACCCTCAGTATTCACTGCACAAAGGAAGTGACTTCAAAGAATGGATTTGCAGAGTGGCAGACAGAATTACAAACAGTGACGCCGGATTCTGCTCTCCTTCTTTGACATCTGAGAGATACAATCAACCAGCAAGTTGAATGTACAGAGCTGCCGTTCATTGCACATATGTAGCCCGTTTCATAAGAGCCTGTTTCAGAGAGCAAAGTGCCTCCATACTTTCTGTGCTGTCAGATAGCCGTTGAAAAAAAAAACAAAGTGAGAAATAAGAAGACCTTTGTCTCGATAAAGAAAAAAAAAGAAGACATATTTTTATACATATTTTGAGATGGACCCAAACGAGTCTTGTTCGATAGATGGTGCTGAAGCCCTCAACGCCGCCTACTGGCTGCACTCATTTCATTTTGTTCCACCAGATAGTCAGGAAGAGCATAATGCAGTTTTCATTTTCTCCAACACTAATCTGTGCGGGCCAAATTCAGCGAACAGAGTGAGAAACGGAAGCCACAATATTGCGTCCAGACATCACCAACCTCCAGTCAAGAAAACAAAACATTTTTTATTTACATTTTATATGAACTGTAGCAAAATGTTTCAAAATATTGCATAACGTATAGTGTCCTTTAGAGAGAAAAGGATTGGCAATGGTGATGTTTCAGACGCTTTGCACTAAGTGAAATGATGTGAAAGTGGATGGTAAAATCAGACAACCTTTACAGCACCTTCCAGCAGCACTGCCTGCAAGCCACTACCTTAACCCCTAACCCCCCTTGACCCCCTTGACCATCATCCTAATTCTTGATTTGGAGGGGTAGTGCCTTGCGGGCAGCGCTGCCTGGAAGGCACCAAGGACGGAGGGCTCAAAAGACCATTCTCCGCCATGTTCTGGCCCAGGGCTGAGTTTTGCTACACTACAGCATCAGAAGCCAAAGTGGTTGTTTAAGTTCCTTTTGTGAATGTATTACAGTTTTTGAACCATCTCCTGAAATCATTGCTGCTTAAGAATGTCATGGCAGATATGCATGTGATCCACAGCATATGCTAAGTAAGGGGGAGAGTAATGGTCAGTCATAGAGACCATGCCTAAGGGCATAGATCAATCATAAACAGGAAACATGGGCCAGAACTGTGTTATACCAGTGTTATACTGTCTAACCAGCTAAACTTTTAAAAAGCTGCATTACTACAGAAGGGTGTGCTGTGTATTTCAACTTATTTAAAGCTGCAATATGAAAAGAATATGAAACCTGCATGGTTTCCGTTCGATTTCACTTTTATCTCAAATCGCAGGCATCTCCCCTTGAGCTGTCTGCCCCCTAAATACACTTTGAAACAATCCGGTCTCGGGAGACAACACAGGGGCTGTAATCATCAAACAAACTAAACAAAATAAATAACAATAATAATGCAATAGCAGTGTTATAAAAAACAAACAAACAAAATATAACAACCCACATTCCAATCAATCACTCTCAGAATGGTTGGGAGACACAAACTTACTCGCTATACTTTTTCTAATGGGACTTTTCCACAATGTATTCAGGAAGCAGACAACTAAAGGATCAAGGGAAGATGCCTATGATCACGCTGAAATCATGCAGAATCTCAAATTGCACCTTTAAGTCAGTCAGTCAACAAAACTTCTCCTGGGCAGCTCTCTCTCTCTCTCTCTCTCTCTCTCTCTCTCTCTCTCTCTCTCTCTCTCTCTCTCTCTCCAAATTAATCCTTAGCTGCAGAAGTAACATAGGAAAGTACAGTAGGCTACCATTAATGTCCACAGAAGATAACACAAGGGTAAAAGTAAAGGAAAAGCAGGAAAAAACAATGGACTCAACAAGTTAATGGAAATATCAGTAAAGTTATATGGGAAAGATCTCTCTATGTAATATGTCTCTCTCACACTCTCTGTATCTATCTCTATTTACAGTATCTATTTATCTGGAAAGAAAACTGTAGGGTCAATTTCCAAAAAACTAAGGAGATAGGAGTCTTGTGGCTGACGCGTGTTCCAGGATCCAAAAAAGAAATCTTCCACTTGAACTACGTTTTGTGCTTTTTATTTTACAAACCAAAAAATATACAAAAATGAGTTCCAACTTAAAATATAAAGTTCTTAATGGTCTAATTCCACTTGTTCCACACTTACATTCTCACACGGTAACTAAGCAAAACACACGGTCAGAAAACCGTGAGACTCCAGCCTCCTAAGGCCGTGTCAATTTTCTAATGAACTAGCAGGCACCTCGCGCTGCAATCGCACCTACGTGCTTAAAGTGACAGTAGCCTAATTTCGGTCATTAAAGTGCAACTTCACCTGTCCATGTTTTTAACCTTTTAAATTACCAAATCTTAAATTATGAATTGCTTACATCATGAAATTAAATATCTTGCATGAAATATCAAAAATAAACTAAATATAAATTCTTTTATGTAAAGTAGGCTTCTGGCGCCTACATTACCGGCCCCTAATTGTTCTAGAAACAAAATACCTTAGAACAATTACCACACTTCTTTTAACTATACACAGTATAAACTGTATGCACATTAATAAACATACAAATCTCACATGACAAAGATGCTATTAAGCATACTAAAGTTCAATGCTTTCTCAATCAAATGTTTTTTTTTTTTCAAAGGATATAAAGTCCATTTTCAAAGGATATAAGTCCATTGTCAGTCCATTTCCAAAGACGAATGAAGAAAAAGAGGGAAAGATAGAGAGAAAGAAAGAAAGACAGAGAGCCAGAGGTTGCTAGCACATGGCTCATCGTAGGGGCTCAGTCTTTACCACTTGCCCAATCAGATTCCACAAGCAGACAAATCTTCGTAATGGGTCTGTCCAAGACATTGGTCTTTGTCTTTATCCGGACACGGCGGACAAGACCCTTCTTGTCTGGAACGGCTTCGATGATCTTGCCCATAATCCAAGAATTTCTTGGTGCACAGTCGTCCACAAGGAGAACGACATCACCTTCTGCGAAGTTCCTGGACGCTGTGGCCCACCGCTGACGTTCCTGGAGCTGAGGTAGGTACTCTTTAGTCCATCGCTTCCAGAACAAATTGGACATATATTGCACCTGTTTCCACCTGCGGCGTGAGTAGAGGTCGTTCTGGTCAAACAATCCCGGAGGCAACGATGGGGTTGTTTTCAGTAACAGCAAATGATTAGGCGTCAGCGCCTCCAAATCATTCGGATCACTGGATGCCTTGGTGATTGGACGGCTGTTGATGATCGACTCTGCCTCACATAAGAATGTGTGAAGACTTTCCTCATCGAGAACTTGCTCTCTCGCAGTGGAATTCAGCACCTTTCTGATTGATCTTATCAACCTCTCCCATGCTCCGCCGTGATGCGAAGCAGTGGGCGGGTTGAACGTCCACCTGATTCCATGCTGGTGAAATAGATGCTGGAACTGTGAGGTGTTCCAGTCGGCAATGGCTTCCTTAAGCTCACGATTGGCGGCGACAAAATTTGTCCCGTTATCCGAGCGAATCTCTTTCACTTGTCCTCGCCGGGCTATAAAGCGCCGGATTGCGTGTATACATGAATCCGTGTCTAATGACGTAGCCAGCTCAATGTGCACGGCACGAATGGCTAAACACGTGAATATGGCTCCGTATCTCTTCAAGAGGGTTCTTCCACGCCTCACCTCGAACGGTCCGAAATAATCCACACCAACTCGGGTGAATGGAGGGTCATCTGGGATCACTCGCTCTTGTGGAAGATCAGCCATTAGTTGTTTTCCAACTTTTCCATGCAAGCGGCGACATGTCACGCACTTTGTAATGATCTTTCTGATGGCCGTGTTGGCACTTGGAATCCAAAACTTCTGGCGCAATTCAGAGAGCATATGATTGCGTCCTCCGTGGCCAGTCTCTTTGTGTATCTGTTGGAGGACTAACTCAGCAACGTGAAAGTCTCTGGACAGGATAACAGGCTGCTTGCTATTCTCTGGCATAGCCGCTCGACTCAGCCTCCCGCCTACTCGCAACAGACCATCTTGAAGTACAGGGTTTAGCTTGTACAAGTGACTACTGCGCTTCACACTGTGGCCCTTGTGCAAAGCTAAAATCTCTTCTGAGAATTTCTCCTGTTGACAAAATCTGATTATGTCGACTTCTGCTTGATTCAGTTCTTCAACTGAAAGATGTGCATGCCTAAAGCTTGCCTTGAAACATTCCATCTGATTTTGAATCAGCTGCTGGTCACTGTCTAAGCTGTTCTCCGCACACAGCTCTTTACGCTTTTGACAGAGGCTCCGCAGTAAGGCTTTCAGCTTCAGAAACCATGCCACAGTTCTTTTCAACTTGATCCACGACGAAAAGTAGTTGATCAGCTTCTTGAATGGGCTAACATTCTCTTCCACTTCTGTTCGATTTACTATGACCTTTTTCATTTCAGGATCATCCGAAGCAATCTCAGTGTGGCTCAATGGAGTGCTAGGCCAACACTCTTCAGGACTGTGGAGAAACTCAGGTCCAGACACCCAAGCAGTGTTCTTCATGAATTCTTCCACTCTTTGCCCTCTAGAGGCGCAGTCGGCCGGATTGTGGTCTGTGCCGACGTGTCTCCACTGGTCCACATTAGAGCCCTTCAGGATAGCTGAAACTCTATTTGCCACAAACGTGCGGAAACGTGTGGTCTGGTTCTGGAGATACCGGAGTACCACCGTACTGTCAGTCCAAAAAATTGATTCAGCAAGCTCCAGCTGTAGCTCTCTTCTCAGGATCCCATCCATCTTAATGGCTACTGTAGCAGCGGTCAATTCCATCCGAGGAATGGTAGGAGGCCTGAGAGGCGCTACTCTGGACTTGCCCATCATGAAAGCACAATGGATCTCATCGTCCACGTTGCGCAAGAGAAGGTAGCTGACGGACCCGTAAGCATCTTCACTCGCGTCCGCAAAGTGGTGTAATTGCGCAAAGACACAATTTCCAAATTCTTCAGGCTTGAGACATCTTGCGACTGAGAAATGCTCCAAAGCAGGAAGACTGGCTAGCCAATCGGACCATCGCTTCTTCACATGTTCAGGTAAGTCGTCGTCCCACCCTAACTTCAGTCTGCACAATTCTTGCAGGATAGCCTTTGCTGGCAAAACCACAGGTGACAAAATGCCTAATGGATCATAAATCGAACCGATGACTGAAAGAAGACCTCTTCTTGTGAATGGACGATCTCTGATGGTGATCTTGAATCTGAACGTGTCTGACTCAATACACCAGTTGAGACCGAGCGCCCTCTCCAGAGGAAGTTCGTCATGATCCAGATCCAAGGTTTTCATTTCGGTAGCCAGTTCAGACTTCGGGATAGAGTCGAGCACTTTACGTCGGTTGCTCACCCATTTGTTGAGACGAAAGCCTCCTTTGGCGCAGATTTTCATCAGATCTTGACACATCGCTATGGCTGCTTCTTCTGTAGCGACAGACTTGAGGCAGTCATCTACATAGAAGTTCTGTAGGACTGTCTGAACCACTTCAGGTCTGAACTGCCCACTCTGATCTTCAGCGCACTTCCTCAACGCGAAACTGGCGCAACTGGGTGAGGATGTGGCCCCAAACAAATGCACTGTCATCTTGTGCTCAGTCAAAGCTTGATTGCAGTCACCGCCTGTCCACCAGAGGAACCTGAATAAGTCGGAGTCTTCATCAGGCACCTTTACCTGGTGGAACATGGCTTCCACATCCGCCATGATCGCAACAGGCTCTTGTCTGAAACGAATCACAACGCCAATCAGACTGCTGGTCAAGTCTGGGCCCTGAAGTAGTTGATCATTCAGGGAGGTGCCCTGATAGGTTGCTGCACAGTCGAACACAACTCTCAATTTTTGCTTGACAGGGTGATATACAGCGTGGTGCGGTATATACCACACTCTCCCTTCTTTGTGCATCACTTCATCATCAGACAATTGCACTGCGTAGCCCTTTTTAATCAGGTCTTCCATAAACTCTGTATACTCCTGTCTGAAACAGTCATTCCTGAGAAACTTCCGCTTCAAGTTGTGTGCTCGCTGCTCAGCGATTGGGCGATTGTTTGGCATGTTGACCAATCTGTTCTTAAGTGGTAAACACAGAGAGTAGTGACCGTCAATCAGTTTAGCGGACTCCATGACCATGTCCATGAACTGATGGTCCTCCCTAGACATTTCCACTTCGTCATGTTTTCCTCCTTCTGGAAAATCCACTTTGAACTGTTGTAGCCACAGGTTCTCTAAACTGCTCACCGATATGCGATTCGCCGTTATCCTCGTAGACTCTCTCCTACCTGCATGGCTACAGGTCTCCCTCAAAGGTCCATTCACAGTCCAACCTAGCTTTGTTCTTACAGCGTACGGCCCGCTGCCAACACTGCTCACTACCTCCCATGGTTCCATGGCTCTAGGTACATTTGCTCCAATGAGCAATCCGATGTCAGCTTCAATTTGAGGTAGGTTTATTTCTTTAAGGTAGGTCCACCTTTCTAAATCCTTTTGTTGTGGTATGTTTTCTTTTCCCACAGGTATCGACAGCTGCGTGAAAACATCTGGAAGATCAATGAATTCCTCACCAGACAAACTACTAACCTCCAGGCCTGACACCACGTAAGTACTGACAGGTTTCTCTTCATTCATGGTTCTCAGTAGAATGTCAGTTTTTCTTCCATTGAGCTTCAATTGATGCATCAATGCCTCTGTACAGAAAGAAGCCGAGCTTCCTGGATCGAGAAAGGCGTACGTCTGCACCACTGCACTTCCCTTCCTCGCTTTGACGTGAACAGGAACAATTGCAAGTGTGCAGTCATCTTCCCCGGCCCCAGTCAGCTCACCACCTTCAGACTCCGCTGCAATAAAGGCACTGAGGACAGTTTGAGTTTCACTGCTCTTAGTCGTCTTCTCTTTTTCAGCATCCGTGTCCTTTTTCTTCATATGCAGCAGTGTAGGATGAGTTAGCGAACACACCTGACAACTGAGTTTTCCTTTACAGAATTTGCTCATGTGACCTTGCTTCAAGCAGCCAAAACAAATTCCTTTTTTCTTTAAGAATTCAATCTTTTCATCATGTGGCTTACCTTTAAGCTTGTTACACGAGTCTATGGTGTGCTCACCTTCACAGAAGAAACACTTTCCTACTGCCGTCTTCACTGAATTTGTGTTTTCCGTTGACTTTGCATCCGTTTCCTGATTATCCAATTGTTTGGCACTTGTGGTGAATGATTTCTTGATAACGCCTTTTTTCTGTTCTTTGTTGTTGTTCTGTTTATTTGCAGATGGCTTAGCGGTTGTGCTATCCTTGATGTCACCGAAGACTGGATGAAGTGCAATTTTGGCTTGTTTATTAATAAACTCCACCAAATCATTGAACTTGACTCTCCTATCACACTGCTCTTGCACGCCACATGCAACGTTTCTCCACCTTTCACGTAGCTTGTATGGAAGCTTTGTTACAATGGTCTTTAAGTTAGCAACATTATCAAGTTCCTCCATGTAACTCACTTCAGCCATGGTGTTACGGCAAGCTGTTAGAAAGAGTGAGAATGCATTCAGAGCATCTGCCTCCTCTGGCTTGATAGGTGTCCAATTCAAGACTTTGTTCATATAGGCTACGGCAATCTTATAATCATTTCCGAAATGCTCTTTCAGTAGCTGTCTGGCCTTGTGGTAGCCTTCCTCTGGCCGCATATGAAGGCAGCTCTTTATCAACTCTTTAGGTTGGCCACTCGTAAACTGCTCTAAAAAGTAGAGACGGTCTTTAAAGCTTTCAGTGCGTGATTCTACACCATGCTCAAATGCTCTTACAAAGGTGTTGTAATCAAGAGGGTCACCACTGAATGTGGGAATGTCTAACGGTGGCAAAGTCATCATTTTCTGTTGTTTCACCATTAACTCTGTTATAGTATTCTGGCGAGTCATAACACTGCAAAGCGTTTCAACTGCATGGTCATCTGCTACAAAATTCCCTGTAGACTGTTGTGCGCCAATAAGCTGTGGCTGAAGAGGCACAAATTTACCATGTCCACTTTCAGTTTTTCTGACTGGATTTCGACTAACAGGCAATGGAATGAATCCGGTGTCAATCGTCATAGCATGTCCAGGGCTCACTTGAGATGAGCGTCCAACTTCAAAATTGTCAATAAGTCTTAATCTTGCATCAGAAGCAGCAATAGCAGTTTGTAAAGCTAATGTTTCTTTCCTTGCTTTTAATTCAGCTTCCTGACGCTCAAGTTCTTGTTTTTGCATTAAAGCTGCATTTTTTAATTCAGCTTCCTGGCGTTCTAACTCTTGCTTCTCCTTGAGAGCAGCTGCCTGCGTAAGCAATGTGGCTCTCTCCATTTCAGCTTTAAGGCGCGCTGAGGCAGTGCTGGACACCTTGCTACCAACTGCTGATAGCCTTTTGCTCTTATTGCTTACTGCATTAGACACAACACCAGATGCGCTGTCATCCGGATTGACATCTGCGTCACATAGCCTAGCTTGCTCTGCACGCTCCTCAACTTCTTTAATCCACAATTCCACATGTTCAATAAATCCACGCATACGGCTTGCATTTGGTTCATACCAAGAACTTTGGTCCTTCACAAAATCTTCCACATCCATAAATTGTTCTAAACTCTTGTTTATCTTGTTCAATTCTCCAAAGGAATCTTGATAATCCAAACGCAACTTCTGTTTAACTGTGCTCACGTTAGCATCGTCTTCCATTAGCCTTTCAATGTGATTAGCTTGACTAGTTAGGTGGCCTAGCTTAGCTTTCCTTGATTGAATTATCCTATGCATCTTTTCTTCAATAGCCTTTTCTGTCATTTTCGGTTCTCTTTTCTCACAAGCTACTTCTCCTGTAACTTCGTCCATTATGGCAAACTTCCTAATTAGCAAACAAGTTGCAGCTTACCAGAACTTTCCTTCATCCACACGAGGCTATCTTCCATCCACGGCAAATCCTCGTTTCTTTGCTAACGTTTTCAAAGGAATCCACAGTTTCCACGAGCTCTGCTTTCCAATGTTCCTTTTCCACACGAAGCAGTAGGTTTTCTGACTAAAGATGTAGGGTCAATTTCCAAAAAACTAAGGAGATAGGAGTCTTGTGGCTGACGCGTGTTCCAGGATCCAAAAAAGAAATCTTCCACTTGAACTACGTTTTGTGCTTTTTATTACAAACCAAAAATTATACAAAAATGATTTCCAACTTAAAATATAAAGTTCTTAATGGTCTAATTCCACTTGTTCCACACTTACATTCTCACACGGTAACTAAGCAAAACACACGGTCAGAAAACCGTGAGACTCCAGCCTCCTAAGGCCGTGTCAATTTTCTAATGAACTAGCAGGCACCTCGCGCTGCAATCGCACCTACGTGCTTAAAGTGGCAGTAGCCTAATTTCCATCATTAAAGTACAACTTAACCTGTCCATGTTTTTAACCTTTTAAATCACTAAATCTTAAATTATGAATTGCTTACATCATGAAATTAAATATCTTGCATGAAATATCAAAAATAAACGAAATATAAATTCTTTTATGTAAAGTAG
>JAODXP020005778.1:0-108314 GCA_027497455.2 Sardinella longiceps | reverse complement strand
ATGATTTATCATTTGAGTCTCATTCCATTGACTACTGTACATGTTTAGAATTGCATGACGAGGATGCGGCCCAAAAATGTTACATTTGAAGTGTTGCTTTTTTTCTTTTTCAAACGAATTTAGGCAATTCTTCAAACCACCAAAGTCTCTAAGGGACACTCCATTTAAGGTATTGATCCATTTCTTTATGCTGAAATACAAGAAAAGCTGCTGTACATGCAGTCCTGTGTAGAGCCTTGGAACAATAGAGGTGAGTACCCCAAAGAGAAGCTCTTATCGTCACATTTCAGAAATAGTGCCGCCATTTGAAGTAATCTCAGTGCGTATTTTTTTCTTCATGTAAAGCACTTTACCAAACACATAGATTGTTGTGAATTTCCCAGACATGTAAAGTAAAGTTAGCCCTATGTAAAGTTAGCCCTAAGAGATCTGACTGCTATGATTTATCATTTGAGTCTCATTCCATTGACTACTGTACATGTTTAGAATTGCATGACGAGGATGCGGCCCAAAAATGTTACATTTGAAGTGTTGCTTTTTTTCTTTTTCAAGCGAATTTAGGCAATTCTTCAAACCACCAAAGTCTCTAAGGGACACTCCATTTAAGGTATTGATCCATTTCTTTATGCTGAAATACAAGAAAAGCTGCTGTACATGCAGTCCTGTGTAGAGCCTTGGAACAATAGAGGTGAGTACCCCAAAGAGAAGCTCTTATCGTCACATTTCAGAAATAGTGCCGCCATTTGAAGTAATCTCAGTGCGTATTTTTTTTTCTTCATGTAAAGCAGTTTGCCAAACACATAGATTGATGTGAATTTCTCTGACATGTAAAGTAAAGTTAGCCCTATGTAAAGTTAGCCCTAAGAGATCTGACTGCTATGATGTATCATTTGAGTCTCATTCCATTGACTACTGTACATGTTTAGAATTGCATGACGAGGATGCGGCCCAAAAATGTTACATTTGAAGTGTTGCTTTTTTTCTTTTTCAAACGAATTTAGGCAATTCTTCAAACCACCAAAGTCTCTAAGGGACACTCCATTTAAGGTATTGATCCATTTCTTTATGCTGAAATACAAGAAAAGCTGCTGTACATGCAGTCCTGTGTAGAGCCTTGGAACAATAGAGGTGAGTACCCCAAAGAGAAGCTCTTATCGTCACATTTCAGAAATAGTGCCGCCATTTGAAGTAATCTCAGTGCGTATTTTTTTTCTTCATGTAAAGCAGTTTGCCAAACACATAGATTGATGTGAATTTCCCAGACATGTAAAGTAAAGTTAGCCCTATGTAAAGTTAGCCCTAAGAGATCTGACTGCTATGATGTATCATTTGAGTCTCATTCCATTGACTACTGTACATGTTTAGAATTGCATGACGAGGATGCGGCCCAAAAATGTTACATTTGAAGTGTTGCTTTTTTTCTTTTTCAAACGAATTTAGGCAATTCTTCAAACCACCAAAGTCTCTAAGGGACACTCCATTTAAGGTATTGATCCATTTCTTTATGCTGAAATACAAGAAAAGCTGCTGTACATGCAATCCTGTGTAGAGCCTTGGAACAATACCGGTGAGTACCCCAAAGAGAAGCTCTTATCGTCACATTTCAGAAATAGTGCCGCCATTTGAAGTAATCTCAGTGCGTATTTTTTTTTCTTCATGTAAAGCAGTTTGCCAAACACATAGATTGATGTGAATTTCCCTGACATGTAAAGTAAAGTTAGCCCTATGTAAAGTTAGCCCTAAGAGATCTGACTGCTATGATGTATCATTTGAGTCTCATTCCATTGACTACTGTACATGTTTAGAATTGCATGACGAGGATGCGGCCCAAAAATGTTACATTTGAAGTGTTGCTTTTTTTCTTTTTCAAACGAATTTAGGAAATTCTTCAAACCACCAAAGTCTCTAAGGGACACTCCATTTAAGGTATTGATCCATTTCTTTATGCTGAAATACAAGAAAAGCTGCTGTACATGCAGTCCTGTGTAGAGCCTTGGAACAATACAGGTGAGTACCCCAAAGAGAAGCACTTATCGTCACATTTCAGAAATAGTGCCGCCATTTGAAGTAATCTCAGTGCGTATTTTTTTCTTCATGTAAAGCAGTTTGCCAAACACATAGATTGATGTGAATTTCCCAGACATGTAAAGTAAAGTTAGCCCTATGTAAAGTTAGCCCTAAGAGATCTGACTGCTATGATGTATCATTTGAGTCTCATTCCATTGACTACTGTACATGTTTAGAATTGCATGACGAGGATGCGGCCCAAAAATGTTACATTTGAAGTGTTGCTTTTTTTCTTTTTCAAACGAATTTAGGCAATTCTTCAAACCACCAAAGTCTCTAAGGGACACTCCATTTAAGGTATTGATCCATTTCTTTATGCTGAAATACAAGAAAAGCTGCTGTACATGCAATCCTGTGTAGAGCCTTGGAACAATACCGGTGAGTACCCCAAAGAGAAGCTCTTATCGTCACATTTCAGAAATAGTGCCGCCATTTGAAGTAATCTCAGTGCGTATTTTTTTTCTTCATGTAAAGCAGTTTGCCAAACACATAGATTGATGTGAATTTCCCTGACATGTAAAGTAAAGTTAGCCCTATGTAAAGTTAGCCCTAAGAGATCTGACTGCTATGATGTATCATTTGAGTCTCATTCCATTGACTACTGTACATGTTTAGAATTGCATGACGAGGATGCGGCCCAAAAATGTTACATTTGAAGTGTTGCTTTTTTTCTTTTTCAAACGAATTTAGGAAATTCTTCAAACCACCAAAGTCTCTAAGGGACACTCCATTTAAGGTATTGATCCATTTCTTTATGCTGAAATACAAGAAAAGCTGCTGTACATGCAGTCCTGTGTAGAGCCTTGGAACAATACAGGTGAGTACCCCAAAGAGAAGCTCTTATCGTCACATTTCAGAAATAGTGCCGCCATTTGAAGTAATCTCAGTGCGTATTTTTTTCTCTCATGTAAAGCAGTTTGCCAAACACATAGATTGATGTGAATTTCCCAGACATGTAAAGTAAAGTTAGCCCTATGTAAAGTTAGCCCTAAGAGATCTGACTGCTATGATTTATCATTTGAGTCTCATTCCATTGACTACTGTACATGTTTAGAATTGCATGACGAGGATGCGGCCCAAAAATGTTACATTTGAAGTGTTGCTTTTTTTCTTTTTCAAGCGAATTTAGGCAATTCTTCAAACCACCAAAGTCTCTAAAGGACACTCCATTTAAGGTATTGATCCATTTCTTTATGCTGAAATACAAGAAAAGCTGCTGTACATGCAATCCTGTGTAGAGCCTTGGAACAATACCGGTGAGTACCCCAAAGAGAAGCTCTTATCGTCACATTTCAGAAATAGTGCCGCCATTTGAAGTAATCTCAGTGCGTATTTTTTTTTCTTCATGTAAAGCAGTTTGCTAAACACATAGATTGATGTGAATTTCCCTGACATGTAAAGTAAAGTTAGCCCTATGTAAAGTTAGCCCTAAGAGATCTGACTGCTATGATGTATCATTTGAGTCTCATTCCATTGACTACTGTACATGTTTAGAATTGCATGACGAGGATGCGGCCCAAAAATGTTACATTTGAAGTGTTGCTTTTTTTCTTTTTCAAACGAATTTAGGCAATTCTTCAAACCACCAAAGTCTCTAAGGGACACTCCATTTAAGGTATTGATCCATTTCTTTATGCTGAAATACAAGAAAAGCTGCTGTACATGCAGTCCTGTGTAGAGCCTTGGAACAATAGAGGTGAGTACCCCAAAGAGAAGCTCTTATCGTCACATTTCAGAAATAGTGCCGCCATTTGAAGTAATCTCAGTGCGTATTTTTTTTCTTCATGTAAAGCACTTTACCAAACACATAGATTGATGTGAATTTCCCAGACATGTAAAGTAAAGTTAGCCCTATGTAAAGTTAGCCCTAAGAGATCTGACTGCTATGATTTATCATTTGAGTCTCATTCCATTGACTACTGTACATGTTTAGAATTGCATGACGAGGATGCGGCCCAAAAATGTTACATTTGAAGTGTTGCTTTTTTTCTTTTTCAAACGAATTTAGGCAATTCTTCAAACCACCAAAGTCTCTAAGGGACACTCCATTTAAGGTATTGATCCATTTCTTTATGCTGAAATACAAGAAAAGCTGCTGTACATGCAGTCCTGTGTAGAGCCTTGGAACAATAGAGGTGAGTACCCCAAAGAGAAGCTCTTATCGTCACATTTCAGAAATAGTGCCGCCATTTGAAGTAATCTCAGTGCGTATTTTTTTTCTTCATGTAAAGCAGTTTGCCAAACACATAGATTGATGTGAATTTCCCAGACATGTAAAGTAAAGTTAGCCCTATGTAAAGTTAGCCCTAAGAGATCTGACTGCTATGATGTATCATTTGAGTCTCATTCCATTGACTACTGTACATGTTTAGAATTGCATGACGAGGATGCGGCCCAAAAATGTTACATTTGAAGTGTTGCTTTTTTTCTTTTTCAAACGAATTTAGGCAATTCTTCAAACCACCAAAGTCTCTAAGGGACACTCCATTTAAGGTATTGATCCATTTCTTTATGCTGAAATACAAGAAAAGCTGCTGTACATGCAATCCTGTGTAGAGCCTTGGAACAATACCGGTGAGTACCCCAAAGAGAAGCTCTTATCGTCACATTTCAGAAATAGTGCCGCCATTTGAAGTAATCTCAGTGCGTATTTTTTTTTCTTCATGTAAAGCAGTTTGCCAAACACATAGATTGATGTGAATTTCCCTGACATGTAAAGTAAAGTTAGCCCTATGTAAAGTTAGCCCTAAGAGATCTGACTGCTATGATGTATCATTTGAGTCTCATTCCATTGACTACTGTACATGTTTAGAATTGCATGACGAGGATGCGGCCCAAAAATGTTACATTTGAAGTGTTGCTTTTTTTCTTTTTCAAACGAATTTAGGAAATTCTTCAAACCACCAAAGTCTCTAAGGGACACTCCATTTAAGGTATTGATCCATTTCTTTATGCTGAAATACAAGAAAAGCTGCTGTACATGCAGTCCTGTGTAGAGCCTTGGAACAATAGAGGTGAGTACCCCAAAGAGAAGCTCTTATCGTCACATTTCAGAAATAGTGCCGCCATTTGAAGTAATCTCAGTGCGTATTTTTTTCTTCATGTAAAGCACTTTACCAAACACATAGATTGTTGTGAATTTCCCAGACATGTAAAGTAAAGTTAGCCCTATGTAAAGTTAGCCCTAAGAGATCTGATTGCTATGATTTATCATTTGAGTCTCATTCCATTGACTACTGTACATGTTTAGAATTGCATGACGAGGATGCGGCCCAAAAATGTTACATTTGAAGTGTTGCTTTTTTTCTTTTTCAAACGAATTTAGCCAATTCTTCAAACCACCAAAGTCTCTAAGGGACACTCCATTTAAGGTATTGATCCATTTCTTTATGCTGAAATACAAGAAAAGCTGCTGTACATGCAGTCCTGTGTAGAGCCTTGGAACAATAGAGGTGAGTACCCCAAAGAGAAGCTCTTATCGTCACATTTCAGAAATAGTGCCGCCATTTGAAGTAATCTCAGTGCGTATTTTTTTTCTTCATGTAAAGCACTTTACCAAACACATAGATTGTTGTGAATTTCCCAGACATGTAAAGTAAAGTTAGCCCTATGTAAAGTTAGCCCTAAGAGATCTGACTGCTATGATGTATCATTTGAGTCTCATTCCATTGACTACTGTACATGTTTAGAATTGCATGACGAGGATGCGGCCCAAAAATGTTACATTTGAAGTGTTGCTTTTTTTCTTTTTCAAACGAATTTAGGCAATTCTTCAAACCACCAAAGTCTCTAAGGGACACTCCATTTAAGGTATTGATCCATTTCTTTATGCTGAAATACAAGAAAAGCTGCTGTACATGCAATCCTGTGTAGAGCCTTGGAACAATACCGGTGAGTACCCCAAAGAGAAGCTCTTATCGTCACATTTCAGAAATAGTGCCGCCATTTGAAGTAATCTCAGTGCGTATTTTTTTTCTTCATGTAAAGCAGTTTGCCAAACACATAGATTGATGTGAATTTCCCTGACATGTAAAGTAAAGTTAGCCCTATGTAAAGTCAGCCCTAAGAGATCTGACTGCTATGATGTATCATTTGAGTCTCATTCCATTGACTACTGTACATGTTTAGAATTGCATGACGAGGATGCGGCCCAAAAATGTTACATTTGAAGTGTTGCTTTTTTTCTTTTTCAAACGAATTTAGGAAATTCTTCAAACCACCAAAGTCTCTAAGGGACACTCCATTTAAGGTATTGATCCATTTCTTTATGCTGAAATACAAGAAAAGCTGCTGTACATGCAATCCTGTGTAGAGCCTTGGAACAATACAGGTGAGTACCCCAAAGAGAAGCACTTATCGTCACATTTCAGAAATAGTGCAGCCATTTGAAGTAATCTCAGTGCGTATTTTTTTTCTCCATGTAAAGCAGTTTGCCAAACACATAGATTAATGTGAATTTCCCAGACATGTAAAGTAAAGTTAGCACTAAGAGATCTGATTGCTATGATTTATCATTTGAGTCTCATTCCATTGACTACTGTACATGTTTAGAATTGCATGACGAGGATGCGGCCCAAAAATGTTACATTTGAAGTGTTGCTTTTTTTCTTTTTCAAACGAATTTAGCCAATTCTTCAAACCACCAAAGTCTCTAAGGGACACTCCATTTAAGGTATTGATCCATTTCTTTATGCTGAAATACAAGAAAAGCTGCTGTACATGCAGTCCTGTGTAGAGCCTTGGAACAATAGAGGTGAGTACCCCAAAGAGAAGCTCTTATCGTCACATTTCAGAAATAGTGCCGCCATTTGAAGTAATCTCAGTGCGTATTTTTTTTTCTTCATGTAAAGCAGTTTGCCAAACACATAGATTGATGTGAATTTCCCTGACATGTAAAGTAAAGTTAGCCCTATGTAAAGTTAGCCCTAAGAGATCTGACTGCTATGATGTATCATTTGAGTCTCATTCCATTGACTACTGTACATGTTTAGAATTGCATGACGAGGATGCGGCCCAAAAATGTTACATTTGAAGTGTTGCTTTTTTTCTTTTTCAAACGAATTTAGGCAATTCTTCAAACCACCAAAGTCTCTAAGGGACACTCCATTTAAGGTATTGATCCATTTCTTTATGCTGAAATACAAGAAAAGCTGCTGTACATGCAGTCCTGTGTAGAGCCTTGGAACAATAGAGGTGAGTACCCCAAAGAGAAGCTCTTATCGTCACATTTCAGAAATAGTGCCGCCATTTGAAGTAATCTCAGTGCGTATTTTTTTCTTCATGTAAAGCAGTTTGCCAAACACATAGATTGATGTGAATTTCCCTGACATGTAAAGTAAAGTTAGCCCTATGTAAAGTTAGCCCTAAGAGATCTGACTGCTATGATGTATCATTTGAGTCTCATTCCATTGACTACTGTACATGTTTAGAATTGCATGACGAGGATGCGGCCCAAAAATGTTACATTTGAAGTGTTGCTTTTTTTCTTTTTCAAACGAATTTAGGCAATTCTTCAAACCACCAAAGTCTCTAAGGGACACTCCATTTAAGGTATTGATCCATTTCTTTATGCTGAAATACAAGAAAAGCTGCTGTACATGCAGTCCTGTGTAGAGCCTTGGAACAATAGAGGTGAGTACCCCAAAGAGAAGCTCTTATCGTCACATTTCAGAAATAGTGCCGCCATTTGAAGTAATCTCAGTGCGTATTTTTTTTCTTCATGTAAAGCAGTTTGCCAAACACATAGATTGATGTGAATTTCCCAGACATGTAAAGTAAAGTTAGCCCTATGTAAAGTTAGCCCTAAGAGATCTGACTGCTATGATTTATCATTTGAGTCTCATTCCATTGACTACTGTACATGTTTAGAATTGCATGACGAGGATGCGGCCCAAAAATGTTACATTTGAAGTGTTGCTTTTTTTCTTTTTCAAGCGAATTTAGGCAATTCTTCAAACCACCAAAGTCTCTAAGGGACACTCCATTTAAGGTATTGATCCATTTCTTTATGCTGAAATACAAGAAAAGCTGCTGTACATGCAGTCCTGTGTAGAGCCTTGGAACAATAGAGGTGAGTACCCCAAAGAGAAGCTCTTATCGTCACATTTCAGAAATAGTGCCGCCATTTGAAGTAATCTCAGTGCGTATTTTTTTTTCTTCATGTAAAGCAGTTTGCCAAACACATAGATTGATGTGAATTTCCCTGACATGTAAAGTAAAGTTAGCCCTATGTAAAGTTAGCCCTAAGAGATCTGACTGCTATGATGTATCATTTGAGTCTCATTCCATTGACTACTGTACATGTTTAGAATTGCATGACGAGGATGCGGCCCAAAAATGTTACATTTGAAGTGTTGCTTTTTTTCTTTTTCAAAGCGAATTTAGGCAATTCTTCAAACCACCAAAGTCTCTAAGGGACACTCCATTTAAGGTATTGATCCATTTCTTTATGCTGAAATACAAGAAAAGCTGCTGTACATGCAGTCCTGTGTAGAGCCTTGGAACAATAGAGGTGAGTACCCCAAAGAGAAGCTCTTATCGTCACATTTCAGAAATAGTGCCGCCATTTGAAGTAATCTCAGTGCGTATTTTTTTTCTTCATGTAAAGCAGTTTGCCAAACACATAGATTGATGTGAATTTCCCTGACATGTAAAGTAAAGTTAGCCCTATGTAAAGTTAGCCCTAAGAGATCTGACTGCTATGATGTATCATTTGAGTCTCATTCCATTGACTACTGTACATGTTTAGAATTGCATGACGAGGATGCGGCCCAAAAATGTTACATTTGAAGTGTTGCTTTTTTTCTTTTTCAAACGAATTTAGGCAATTCTTCAAACCACCAAAGTCTCTAAGGGACACTCCATTTAAGGTATTGATCCATTTCTTTATGCTGAAATACAAGAAAAGCTGCTGTACATGCAATCCTGTGTAGAGCCTTGGAACAATACCGGTGAGTACCCCAAAGAGAAGCTCTTATCGTCACATTTCAGAAATAGTGCCGCCATTTGAAGTAATCTCAGTGCGTATTTTTTTTTCTTCATGTAAAGCAGTTTGCCAAACACATAGATTGATGTGAATTTCCCTGACATGTAAAGTAAAGTTAGCCCTATGTAAAGTTAGCCCTAAGAGATCTGACTGCTATGATGTATCATTTGAGTCTCATTCCATTGACTACTGTACATGTTTAGAATTGCATGACGAGGATGCGGCCCAAAAATGTTACATTTGAAGTGTTGCTTTTTTTCTTTTTCAAACGAATTTAGGAAATTCTTCAAACCACCAAAGTCTCTAAGGGACACTCCATTTAAGGTATTGATCCATTTCTTTATGCTGAAATACAAGAAAAGCTGCTGTACATGCAGTCCTGTGTAGAGCCTTGGAACAATACAGGTGAGTACCCCAAAGAGAAGCACTTATCGTCACATTTCAGAAATAGTGCCGCCATTTGAAGTAATCTCAGTGCGTATTTTTTTTTCTTCATGTAAAGCAGTTTGCCAAACACATAGATTAATGTGAATTTCCCAGACATGTAAAGTAAAGTTAGCCCTAAGAGATCTGATTGCTATGATTTATCATTTGAGTCTCATTCCATTGACTACTGTACATGTTTAGAATTGCATGACGAGGATGCGGCCCAAAAATGTTACATTTGAAGTGTTGCTTTTTTTCTTTTTCAAACGAATTTAGCCAATTTTTCAAACCACCAAAGTCTCTAAGGGACACTCCATTTAAGGTATTGATCCATTTCTTTATGCTGAAATACAAGAAAAGCTGCTGTACATGCAGTCCTGTGTAGAGCCTTGGAACAATAGAGGTGAGTACCCCAAAGAGAAGCTCTTATCGTCACATTTCAGAAATAGTGCCGCCATTTGAAGTAATCTCAGTGCGTATTTTTTTTTCTTCATGTAAAGCAGTTTGCCAAACACATAGATTGATGTGAATTTCCCAGACATGTAAAGTAAAGTTAGCCCTATGTAAAGTTAGCCCTAAGAGATCTGACTGCTATGATGTATCATTTGAGTCTCATTCCATTGACTACTGTACATGTTTAGAATTGCATGACGAGGATGCGGCCCAAAAATGTTACATTTGAAGTGTTGCTTTTTTTCTTTTTCAAACGAATTTAGGAAATTCTTCAAACCACCAAAGTCTCTAAGGGACACTCCATTTAAGGTATTGATCCATTTCTTTATGCTGAAATACAAGAAAATCTGCTGTACATGCAGTCCTGTGTAGAGCCTTGGAACAATAGAGGTGAGTACCCCAAAGAGAAGCTCTTATCGTCACATTTCAGAAATAGTGCCGCCATTTGAAGTAATCTCAGTGCGTATTTTTTTCTTCATGTAAAGCAGTTTGCCAAACACATAGATTGTTGTGAATTTCCCAGACATGTAAAGTAAAGTTAGCCCTATGTAAAGTTAGCCCTAAGAGATCTGACTGCTATGATTTATCATTTGAGTCTCATTCCATTGACTACTGTACATGTTTAGAATTGCATGACGAGGATGCGGCCCAAAAATGTTACATTTGAAGTGTTGCTTTTTTTCTTTTTCAAACGAATTTAGGCAATTCTTCAAACCACCAAAGTCTCTAAGGGACACTCCATTTAAGGTATTGATCCATTTCTTTATGCTGAAATACAAGAAAAGCTGCTGTACATGCAGTCCTGTGTAGAGCCTTGGAACAATACAGGTGAGTACCCCAAAGAGAAGCACTTATCGTCACATTTCAGAAATAGTGCCGCCATTTGAAGTAATCTCAGTGCGTATTTTTTTCTCCATGTAAAGCAGTTTGCCAAACACATAGATTAATGTGAATTTCCCAGACATGTAAAGTAAAGTTAGCCCTAAGAGATCTGATTGCTATGATTTATCATTTGAGTCTCATTCCATTGACTACTGTACATGTTTAGAATTGCATGACGAGGATGCGGCCCAAAAATGTTACATTTGAAGTGTTGCTTTTTTTCTTTTTCAAACGAATTTAGCCAATTCTTCAAACCACCAAAGTCTCTAAGGGACACTCCATTTAAGGTATTGATCCATTTCTTTATGCTGAAATACAAGAAAAGCTGCTGTACATGCAATCCTGTGTAGAGCCTTGGAACAATACCGGTGAGTACCCCAAAGAGAAGCTCTTATCGTCACATTTCAGAAATAGTGCCGCCATTTGAAGTAATCTCAGTGCGTATTTTTTTCTTCATGTAAAGCAGTTTGCCAAACACATAGATTGATGTGAATTTCCCTGACATGTAAAGCAAAGTTAGCCCTATGTAAAGTAAAGTTAGCCCTATGTAAAGTTAGCCCTAAGAGATCTGACTGCTATGATGTATCATTTGAGTCTCATTCCATTGACTACTGTACATGTTTAGAATTGCATGACGAGGATGCGGCCCAAAAATGTTACATTTGAAGTGTTGCTTTTTTTCTTTTTCAAACGAATTTAGGCAATTCTTCAAACCACCAAAGTCTCTAAGGGACACTCCATTTAAGGTATTGATCCATTTCTTTATGCTGAAATACAAGAAAAGCTGCTGTACATGCAATCCTGTGTAGAGCCTTGGAACAATACCGGTGAGTACCCCAAAGAGAACCTCTTATCGTCACATTTCAGAAATAGTGCCGCCATTTGAAGTAATCTCAGTGCGTATTTTTTTTTCTTCATGTAAAGCAGTTTGCCAAACACATAGATTGATGTGAATTTCCCTGACATGTAAAGTAAAGTTAGCCCTATGTAAAGTTAGCCCTAAGAGATCTGACTGCTATGATGTATCATTTGAGTCTAATTCCATTGACTACTGTACATGTTGTTTAGAATTGCATGACGAGGATGCGGCCCAAAAATGTTACATTTGAAGTGTTGCTTTTTTCTTTTTCAAGCGAATTCAGGCAATTCTTCAAACCACCAAAGTCTCTAAGGGACACTCCATTTAAGGTATTGATCCATTTCTTTATGCTGAAATACAAGAAAAGCTGCTGTACATGCAGTCCTGTGTAGAGCCTTGGAACAATAGAGGTGAGTACCCCAAAGAGAAGCTCTTATCGTCACATTTCAGAAATAGTGCCGCCATTTGAAGTAATCTCAGTGCGTATTTTTTTTTCTTCATGTAAAGCAGTTTGCCAAACACATAGATTAATGTGAATTTCCCAGACATGTAAAGTAAAGTTAGCCCTAAGAGATCTGATTGCTATGATTTATCATTTGTGACTCTGCACAGCGAAATCAGTCGCTTCGCAGAAGCTTCGTTTCTGAGAAAATTCTAAAAATGGAATGCTTGCACCAAAAAAGTCGAATTTCACATTTCAGCATAATTTGACAGAATAAAGTCTACCCTTTCAGATTGTTGTTAATTTATGCCGAAATTCATACCTTAAATGGGTTAAAAATGTGTTTATTGAGAAAGTGTATCCATTTAGCATTGTACTAACTTAGCTGTCATAGATTTCTAGTGCTAATTGGTTTGTACAGTAAACTATAGCAGGGCATGTGAACAATCGTTATAGATTATAAGAAAAAATAATTATCTGAATGTAAAGGGCTTTTTCATTTTCATAAACTAGGCTATAAGTAACTTGCAGATTGAGTTGGGGTCCATAAAATTCCTCTAGAGATGGAGCTAACGTCGGGTGGAGAATCTGACTGAGTTGGAAGCTGGCTAGTCAGACTGGTTCTAAAGTCGGCGCAGCTAGTTGGCATAACTGGAAGTTTAATAACCTGTTAAGCGTTCGGTAGCGCTATAAACGGCACAAGCCTGCTGATTTTTCTGCTTCAAGGATATCACTCAGATGAGGGACATGACAACCATAAATCCCATACTAACAGCTGCATCCACATTGCATCGTTGCGTAGCCTAGCCTACTTCATAGCAAAATACCAAACCATCCACTGGCTCTTACCTTGGTGAACTTCAAGTTATATCCATGTTATATCCGTATTTCGTGTAAAGTCCACAAATAGGGGTATTCCTGTCTTGGTTGCATGTTACATAAGTAGGCTTGATATCATTTAACTGGTTTGGTTGGACTAGTAGCAGAATTAATTCAGCTGAGTTCACTGATAGCCTTATGTTCAAAATAGCTACTCCCTTGCAACAAGCTAATAAACTTCAGCGTTGTTTTTCTCCGCTTTTCAATTTCTCTGACTTGCAACATTGTAACACTTTGAACGCTCCTATCTATGTCATTTGTTGGCCAATAGTATCGATAGTGGTATCATTTGAAAGGTTATTTTCTTGCCTTTCACGTGAATGCAATAACTTAATTTTGAAAAAAATGCCAATGCGACTGATTTCGCTGTGCAAGGTCACATATTATACCCTTATATTCATAAACCTTATCTTTGGCCTTATTCCAGATTTTGGCAGGTTTGGCAGCCAGATGACTATAAAGGATATGATTCAGTGAATGGAGAGGACTGTGTCAATATCAGGAATGGAAGATGGAATGATAACGCGTGTGGCACCAATCTGCCAAGTATTTGTGAAAGTAAAAGCTGTGGAGTCTAAATGGTCTGTGGCTAACATAGCCTAGCCTGACATAGCCCGCCCATAATACGAATGTTCATCCGTATCCATGGTCTGGGAACGGTCCTCTGGGGCGTGTTTACATCGGTAGAGAGTCTACCGGCCAATAAGCGAAGCTGATTAGACGAGCTGTCCAATCGTTTCAAACCAGAAGTGAATGCCCTCCCCTCCGCAGTATAATCGCGTCAGGTTAAAGAACCTCCAGACCATGAATACGGATGAACAGCAGTATTATGGTCGGGCTATGTCAGGCTAGACATAGCCTATGTTCTACTAAAGAACTCATTTTAGGGGTTTATAACAAGTTTATATGGATTATTAGCCTGGCTATTGCCAAATTAATCACCATTGATATTTAGTCTGGAGCCCACCTATACATTTTCTCATATCGGATGTGTTGTCTACTATTGTCCAAAACAATTTATAGGGCGCTACAAATGTCTATCATAGTGTCTGTACGTAGCTCAGAGCCAATACCAGAGCCAACAGGTGACGTAAAATGAAATGGAGCACCGTGCTAGTCCCTTTTTTTTGTGATTGGATACCTAAAGCAGGGGAAAAAATTGGCCATGGTCACCATGCTGCTTTGTAAAGTGAAATGAAATGGAGCTTGCAAAATTCCATGGCTTAGGTGGGCCCCAGGGGGCCATAGCGGGCCACTGCTCTCTTTCAAACCATGCCATGCAGTCAAAAAATAGAATGCAATGTCCCATATAAAACCCAGTCTCTTTGAAACTGGTTAAAATCTAGTGCTCTTACAGTCATTTTGCATTGGCCCTCGGCAACCTAGATCTTTCAGTAGGCTATGTGGCCTGCAAACCAAAAAGTTTGGTCACACCTGGCTTAGATTATGCTGTTCCATGCAACTTCTTTTTTATTTGTTTATTTATTTATGTCTTTTTTTTTCTTTTTTATTTAGACATAAAAATTAGCCTGTTTCCATGAAATGCTACGAAATTATGCAAATTATGGATTATGCCAATTATGTCCAAGAGGACTTAGTTTTAGGCTACGCTCTGCAGGACTTTTATGGACTTCCCCAGAAGATGGCATCTAGTCACTAATCTGTAGTCATAGGCAGCTAATGATGGGTTATGACACAGGTAACAGGAAAGGACCCTGTGTTATTCCCTCAAAGACCAGTTAAAAACTGAGGCCAGTTCTTTTACACAGTGCTTTATGGCGGCAGATAACATAGGCCCAGCACCTTCAGCTATCCCTTTAAAACCTAATTTAAAAAGCTGAAATGTTGTGTAAACTGTAAAGAAAATAAATAAATAAATGCTAATTCTCAAATCTTTTTTTGTTTAGTTTTATTTTTTGAGCTCTTGGTTATTGGATGGAACTCCAGCAGATAACTGGGTGATACCGCCGAATGGGTGCCATTTCCTAGGTAAAAAAACTCAAAAATGAACTTCATTTTTTGGCATTTTTTACTCAAAATCTAGCAACCACACATGTTGAAGTATACAAAAAGTGCATTGGTCAATCTCATGAGTCCAGTTTTGAATGTTTTTTCAATGGAGCGAATCCTTTAAAAAGTAACAGCAAATAAAGTAACAGCAATGTGAATTTGGCATATAATATGCAAATAGGCTACATTAAAAATGTCAAACTGAGGTCTATTCTAACTTTATGGGGACATTGAACACACTCAAAGGCTTTAATATAATTTGATATTTTTTATGTTATTGGTTTCTCAATAAAAATAATTTGAGTAACAGGAATGAAATTTTAGATTGACGAATTCAGTCAGCTGTATAACTTCATAAGATATGCAGTAAACAAAAGGAAAGAGTCAATTTTTGACCTTCCCATGGCCTTCAGAAGGCTTATGTGATCTAATTGAGAACTGAATTTAGTGATTGCTGATTACTCCAATTTGTCAGGAGGTAAAATATGTTAGGGTAACAGGAATGAGTCAAAACCTGGGGACGCGGCAAAAATGTGTATTTAAAATAATAATAATAAAAAAAATATTATGAAAAAATCATTTAGAGACTTAGTTGGTACATTCAATTGAACAAGAGAAGAAACAAAAGAAGATACAAGAGTGACTTTGGCCAAGATATTTGAAGTTGAAATTTAGATTTCAGTGCTGGGGACAGTGCGAAAATGCTGTATTTCAGTGTTTTAGGATGGTTTTATGAAAGTTCTATGTAGGCCTATCTGGAATTTGAAAGTAGCCTACATGTGCAGAAATACTTAGTTAACAATAAAATGTAGCCTGGCGAATGAAATAAGCGCGCAAAGGAGCATGGGAATTCCCAGGCTAAATAAAATGTGACTTTGGGGGAGAAAAGGTGTCTGAAAATAAAGGCTACCAAGGCCCTTGGGACTGAAAAGGCACCGATTCGGCGGAATCGCCCAACTAAGGCAAGTTTAGGCTATAACATCAGACAAGTAGTACCAATGCATGCATCTTGTCTACTTCAATTATACCAAATACCTCCATTGTAGGCGCAGATATAGCCTACCAATATAGCCAATGAAGCAAAACCGCTTCACCCGCTTTACCCGAAGCAAAACAGCTTCACCCGCGGTATTTTTCGGCACAAAAAAAAAAAAAAACTTTGTGTCCGCGTGTATCACTATCATAGGTTAGGGTTGGGTATTTATTAGCCTATATTTCTTCATACAAGAGCTAATTTAATTTAAAACTGTACCAGCAGTTCCTCAATGATACATAAATTGATAGCCTACCTGAACAAAAAAGCCCAAAGCATTAGTCTATTATTATTACATTAAAATAATAGGCTAATTGTATTGAGCAGTAATACAGTAGGCCTAGCCTATATTTGTTACCAATATCTCGAATCGTTTCATTAACATCAGTATCCGAAGTGATGTGGCTATTCATTAACATCAGTATCCGAAGTGATGTGGCTATGAAACCAAAGATCTTTTAACAGTGACCCTCTCTGATGAAACGTCGCATAGCTCAGGATTATGAGGCTACGGCATAAAGGTAGGCTATAATTGTAATTCGAAATGTATTCATGAACATTTGGCTATAGAAAGCTTTCTTTTTAACTAAGCTAACAGTTTTGCCCATGCTTGAAACTTGTAGGCTATGTTTGCACAGCGCAGCTTTTCACTGTGGGCGCTTACTTGAGTGTAGTGTTGAGGTAGGCTAGGCTATGATTGTTGTTTGTTTACAGGAGGACTAGGTTTAGTTTAGACTACGTTTAGTTCATTTTTCTGAGGCTCGTCTGAGTAGGCCTAAATTTAGCTGATGGTTCATTATTTCTCTGTTGCACATTGATGGAGAGATAAGTCCTTTTTTTAATACAAATAACGTGGGTCGTAAAAAAAAAAAAAAAAAATTGACCGTGGGTGGAGGGCAGAAGCAGGAACGTTGTGACAACCACTGACCTCAAAAAAAGAACAAAGAAGAAAAAGAAGTTCTTTTTTTGAGGTCAGTGGTGACAACCAGTCACGACGGCGGGTTGGGATTCCGAACTGTTTGTAACCCAGCAACCAACCAGTTACCCCGAGGAAACCTCACAGTCTTCTCACCAAAAAATCGGATGTGCCTTCATTTCAATTTGGCGTCTTTTTATAAATCAGGTTAGTTTGCCCATTTACCCTTGATTAACATTCCAGTACATGACCATCACATAACATAACTTCATAAGTATTGCACCTAGCTGCTAGCAAATGTCAGTTAATGGTAAGAACTTTGTGACTTCAGCCATGCCATCACGGTTTCACTGGTGTATGAGCACACATGATAGCTATCGATAGCTCTTTAGATTTACCATTTCATGTATCTCATTACGTTTACCATTTCTGTAACTTCAGCCATGCTGTCACTATTGTTTCACTGTACAAGCATACTTTCTTCATTAAAAACAAGAGAGGACTGTCACGGGGTAGGCTGCTCTAGGCTATCGTTTAGCTCTGTAGTTTCGGCAACTAGCTAATCTTTACTCAAACATCGATAACTGTTAAAGTTAGCTGCTATAGCTAGTTAGCTAAAGAGTCGTTTGTCATCCCCGAGACAATGCTTTGAGGAGGATATCGTAGGGTAGTTGATTTGCCATTCCATAGTGAAACGATACTTACAGTATATCTTCATACCTAGGAATATCAGCTGTCAAAGCAGCAGCAGCAACAACAAAAAATTAAAACCATGCATGGTCAACCAGCCGATGGCGGTCGTTCACCAGTAGATCGCAAGGCAGTGGAAATACAGTAGAGAAAAGCTCTTCAAGCATTCAGTTTATCCTCGCTTTTGTTTTGACCATAGACTGTATAAATCATGTTTTGATCTACAATCTTGGTCGTGTAGCCTATGCTTTTTCCCTTATAGTCAATTCAGAAGGTACACTGAGAGTAAATTGAGAATCATAACTTCAGGGTATAGGCCAGGGGTGGCCAACCAGTCGGAGACCAAGAGCCACATATGACTGTGTTACAGCAAAGAGCCACATCGGCACACGGACACATGAACCTGTTACAACTAGTACGTTACCCATCCTACTGAAACACACACACACACACACACACACACACACACACACACACACACACACACACACACACACACAAACACACCTCTGTCAGTGAGATGAATCGCCACACACCAACATGATAACATAAATGTACCCCTACAATAGTAAGCCCACAGGCCAGCAACATCATACACATGTGCACACAGCCCCAACCATCTCTTCCTCACACACACACACACACACACACACACACACACACACACACACACACACACACACACACACACACACACACTCTACCAGACAGATTACCGGTAATGGTAAATGTCACACACCAATATGTTAAGAGAAATGTACCTCAATAGTAAGATCACAAGTTCAATTGAAAGGTCAGTCCCTTTTGGAAAATCCTGGTCGAGGTTAGCATGGAGTGAGCAGTAGTGGTGCTGAAATTTTGAAACCTTGAAATGTGCCAATGATGACTGACATATCATGCAGAATGGCACACAAACACAAACTTGGATATGAACGTAAGAGCCGCATGACTCCAGGCAAAGAGCCGCATGCGGCTCCCGAGCCGCGGGTTGGCCACCCCTGGTGTAGGCTATGCACTTGACACGTTGGTGCTGGCTGACAATTGAGTTTTACCTTATACCTAGGGGGCAAGCCCCCCCCCCCCCCTTTTTTTTTTTGAGGAAATCAGATGTGGGCTGCTGTAAAAGGTTGTTCTTTTAAATGCCGCTCCATAGACTTACCATGGGGCAGAAATTGGCCGATAATGCATAAACAGCAGCTTGTTGACCGGGTTGTGCACCCAGGTTTTGATCCTTGGACATCCTAGATTTCATTTTTGTAGAACAACCTTTTACAGAAGCCCATGTCTGTAAAAACCCCCTTTGCCCCCTAGGTATTACATTACGCACGCTAATGACGGTCGTCACACACTTGAATAATAGACTAGCAAACCTGGATTATTCCCATAATCGCCATTGAACTGTTTTAAACTTTGTGACAAATTACAGGCTATGCTCTTAATTGGCTAACAAACATAAGAAAGGCTGCTGTTCTTTTAAACCAGAGAGAGTTAAAGTGGTCAGTATTCCATGATCTTTGATTAAAACAACTGGCTGCATGGACTGCCACAGGCATTACAAGGAAATATCCAACATTTACCACATATTCTAGCTTAGTGGGAAAGGAGAAACTTGAACATTTTGTCCCAGTCATTAATGCTAGAGTAAGTAGAGTTGTTTTCAATGGCTTTACATTTTTATTTATTTATTTATTTTTCCTCCACAGAATACGAGGGACGTTCACTGTGGTGCAGTTAAGAGATGTGGCTCTCTAAACTACTGCTGTCGGATGAATCAGGTACCACTTAGCTAATACATGAACTTATGACCCAATGGTTAATTTTCTGTAGACATTTCTGACTTGTCACAAGTTTTGTCCAGTTGTCATGAAACACATGGAGTATTCAAGTTCAAGTCCAAGTTGAGTTTATTGTTGCATAACAAAGCTTATGTCCCTTATCCCTCCACAGCCTGCTATAACTAATAATAAGTTAAATAAATACAAATATATAAAAAGAAAAAGGTATTCTGACCATTCATCACAAAACCTGCCCATAAGTGTTTTCAAATTCCAAGGTCCAGCGCGTCAGAGCATGTCAAAAGTGAAGGTGAATAGGAAGTGAAATACAATCTCAGGATTCTTGTGTCAAATCAACTTAAAATGTAAGCTAGTACATGGACATATGACCCTATCTTGGGGGTGTACAATACTTCAGGTGTCACTGTAGACCAGGGGTCGGCAACCTTTTTGCCATGCTGTGCCATTTAGAAATTTTCATATTAGTTAGTGTGCCAGTCTAGCCTGACACGTCAGACTATATCATAAGAATGTATAGTCTGAAGACCACTGATAGACTGTACCTCAATGGAGGGGCGGGTGATTGCGTTGTCTTTCAAACTGCCTCTCCACGTAATAGGCTAGCGTTCCGGCCAGTGGTACCAGCTGGTATATCAAACTTTTCCCGTAGCCCGTCGGTAACACGGCAAAGACATCTTTTTCAGAACGAAAAACTTCAGTGCACTTTCTTGTTTCACTTTCAAAGAAAATGACAAGTGCAATTCGTCCAAAACTAAAACCAAAGACGATTCCGCTCTGGTTTGAGCAGGGCTGTCGTCATCGTACAAAGCCCGCCTTACGATTTCCTGTACACATACCGCGCTGTGATTGGTTATCCGCCTCCAGAGGAAGGCTAAAACGGGTTTCTATCAGTGGCCTCTAGACGTACCTCTGTGCAAATTCAAATTTGCTACCACTAGGGGTACGTCTAGAGTCTAGGCTAGTGCCAGTCGGTGTCTTTAATTATGTGAAACTAAATACTGGCTACATATTTAGATGGATATGGACATTGAGCAAATGTAAAACACCATTGCACTGTTTTATCCTCACAGACTTCAAGGTTTTAGAACACCCATAATTCCCTCTCCCTCTCCTCCCATTAGATAACAACCATATAGGCAACAAATTCACAAAGTAGGCCTAACATCCAAAATCTGACAGTAGGCATGTTATTCACATAGCCAATTGAAGATGGAACTGATAATAATAACACAGATTGAAAAAAACATAATAGGCCTTGCCTTGTTAGAAAATAAATGTTTTGCCTAATAGTCAATGTGATCCCTGGCCCGAAACATTTGCTCCCCTTACTTTGCTCTGAAATGTGCGGTTGGTAATTGGTCACTTTGGACTCATGTTTTGGAATGCACCGCTGTCAGACGACTTCGGGAGGGGCAAAGGAAAAAACGTTACTTCATGTGCGAAAATATCTGTTCACGCAGATAGGTTGATCCGAACACTGACATTAAAGCCAGTGCGATATAGACTGACATTGCCCGACCATAATACTGCTGTTCATCCGATGATCATTCGTATTATGGGCGGGCTATGTCAGGGTAAGTGCGATATTGCGCAGACAGTTGAACTTTTCGGTAAAGATGCTCAGCAGGCGTAAATGATGTTGGCCCTGCGATGTGTTTTGTAAGTTAATTGAACTTGCTCACCCACAATGTTGAGCTCTTCAACTCAATCAGCTGCATTTCCATATGTACCCAACCACTCTATCAGAGCCAAATAAATTTCATGTCCGTCAAAGCTGGTTTCATTAAGAAAGAGAACACTCCCCAAAGCGCTCTGCAAACTCTGACTGAAGCTGGCGCGTATTCGCAGATATGTGTCAATGTGGTTGGAAGTAGCCTAAACTCCCTTGTGTGTCTTATCGTTCCTATCTGCCTGATCTTTGAAAGTCTTTTCGCGCTTTGTCTCATAATGACAGCTAACATTGTATGTTCGACACGCAACACTTTCAAAACACAAATATTCTGCGATCCAGGAGGAGTGGAAGGCCCAACCTGTCAGCTTCTTTGCGATCTTAGCAATGCATCGATGGGCCACATCTAGTGGAAAAAATAAATATGGGGAGGGGGGGGCGCTATTGCTGCATAGTGATTTTTTAAGGTCAATGACATTTCATCAGATGTCTGAACATTTTTAATGTATTAAATTATTAGGGTAGTGCAATGTCCGCGTGCCACTGGGAATTCTGTGCCTAGGGTTGCCGACCCCTGCTATAGACAAATCCGACGAGCGTTTTGTGTAGGCTGCCATCTTGTGGCAGAACCATTGTTGGACTGTCAAACCTTTTTGGCAATGCACAGTCAATGACAGCTAACAGCAAAGACCATGGAATACTCTGACATTATACAAGTAGTAGTGAATCTGGTAAATCACTGTATTTTATTGTGTGCTATCACGTGGGTAGTTCAATAATGGCGCCTGCTTACTTCTGGTAGTTTCGTCGGATTCGTGTATAGAAGTCCACATAGAGCTTAGTGGGCTTGTCCTCCGTTATGGTCACCATAACTACAGGCCAGTTTACACCTTAGAATATGTTGAAAACGGTGGTTTGTTATCAGCCTCATTTTCATAACATTGAGTAAATCAACATCACAAAATGGGGTTGTTGTCATAAGCCCTTTACCCTCTACACTACTGATGGAAAGAAATGTTGTCTGAGACGATGTGAAGCCAGTAAGAAAGACTGTTACTTCAAGCATTTTGCATGGGATTCCAAAATGAGAGCAAGCAGCGCGGCCTCCTTAAATGGCGGCGATTTTACCAAGAATTCCAGGTTAACTGACATCAGGTACCTAAGCTCTATAGAAGAGCTGGAAAAAGAACTTTCTTTCTGTTCCTTATATATCTATCCATTTAGCTGTAGATTCAGAGGAAGTGACATTCTCCGACATCGCTGCGGAGACAGAGGAAGGGACATCTAACTCCACCGTCATCGACATAACCAAGACCAACCAAAGTGGTGAGTCATGTTAAAGGAATAAGCATGCATAGTTGTGAAAATAGATGCTGCTGCTTCCAACATGCTACTTTACAAGTGTATTATTTAGAGATGCACCGATCACAATTTTTTGGGCCGATACTGATTTCCGATTTTCCACAGACTTTGCAGAACACAACATTTATTGTCTTATAACCTTTAATCTTTAAACATTATAGCATGAAATAATGAACAAATTTTCAGTTATGTATGCATGTGGTTACCAGGAGAAAGATGCTGGTAATTATTGGCTAAAAGCCAACTAGCAAATCTATTTCTAACCTATGTGTATAAAATTATATTATTAAAAAACTATTGCGTGTATAATTTTTTTTTTTTTACTTCTTAAAGTAGCCTGCAGTATTTTTTTTATACAGTAAATTTCTATATCTCAAACATCAAGACGAAAAACAAGAAACAAGTGGTTCTCCGTTTTTCGTTTACCAATTTTGAAACAGAAATCGAATGGCCGTGACGTACACGGACCGTATTTGATGGTATTTTTACTTCTTACTTTATCTACTATTGGCTAATGGCCAATAGCCTATCCCATGGTCATGACTATTGTGCATTAAACCAACACACACAAATCATTTTTATGTCTAGAAGTATAGCCTACAGGTTTGCATTATCTCACAAAGTGAATGTTAATCTTCTGATAGCCTATTCTCAACATGGATCCTATAATGGTGCAAACTAGGCCTATTATTCTCAAATAGATTCCTAAAATATATTCTCTGCTTGGACTGTAGCCTATAAACCCTACTCCCTAAAGTAGCCTGAATTTATTTGAAAATACTGTATCTTCCTTTGACAAACAACAAACTAGTCTAGTGGTTGTGATGCCAGGCTGCGTGGTCAGGATGTTAACCGGACATTAATTGGCATTTCGCAAATTCTGTGTTGCATGCAGAGGAGGGAGGCTGTTGTTTGAGAGGAAGAGAACTACACTGGTTGCGCAAAGGGTAACAAATAGTAGGCCGATCTCAATTGATTATCACTTATCAGTGGAATAGGAATTTATTTACCGCTAACGTTAAACTACTAAATGTTCATGAGATCCGCAAGAGCTGCAGTTTCAGAACTTTCTCTTTACCTCTCCTCAGTTGCTCTGGTGCATGTGTGTGGAGCGGTGCAGCCGTGAAGCCCTCTCTAAATTAGATCTGTAAAGATTCTCAAAATATTTGGCTATACCATGTAATGTTGGTTTGTTTGCTAATTTTGGTAGAAGCCAAAACAAAATATATCTTTAGTGTTAAATGCATCCTTCAGCAAATCGTTAGCCTATTAGCATCTCTCATGCAAGCAAAACTCCAGATCACTGCTGTGAGTCAGCGTTGGCTCAGGTTCATGCTTCATGTAGCGCTAGTTCTGATATTGTGCAGCATGGCTCTACAAGCCGATAAAAAACGGCATATTTTATGGTTGCGCCAAGCATGGCCAAAACGTGAAAATCGTCAGTTTTGATCGGCCACCAGTCAATCGGTGCATCTCTAGTGTTATTACAGTAGGTCTATGTTGATCTTGCTGTAATTCATAGATTTGACTTTGAGTTTAAACTGCTAAACCCTTGATTATCAACTATCTTTTCTATGCTGTAAAGATGAAGATACGGATAAAGAGGGTGACAGCTACTCCAAGGTCAATGTACCCGAAAAGGGTATGCATAATTACAACATATGTTATTATATGTGATACACATTTTTCATGCAATTATATAATTAAAATGCCAGCTTTTTTTATTATATGCTGTATCTTTCTTAGTTTTACTGTTGTTTGTTTTATCATCCTCATGGCTTTCTGTGAGTCAATGTTATTGCGCTGGCCACCTCACTGTTTCCGCACAGAAAGATTTGTGAGGAAAGGGAAAATAAAAGGAGGAAAATATGCAGTCTTTACACAGACAATGCATGGCACATTTTCTTCAGCAAATTTTGGGCAAATTTGCCGTTTTTGGTTGCTGTGCTCAAGCAATGTTTCTTGGGAGTCTTCGGCGACTCTTGGCAATTTATCGCTTGCGGGCTGAACGTACAGTTGGGGATTCTGTAATTGTTTGCACATCTAAGATAAATCCATTTGAACCTGCACTGTCCATCATGCTGTCCTACACGGGTCCACTTTTGGAGAACCACCCCTTCCCGGACCCGCACTGTCACAGCCGTAGGCCAAATTACTTAAGGACCCCAAAGCAGACACAGAGAAAATATGAATGCAATATATTATTTTCAACAATAAATAATGGATGGTAAGCTCAACAGAGCGCAGCAGTCAAGAGAGTGCAGGCACAGATCACAGTCAATGAGGCACTCACAGTCCCAACAGTCCTAGGCAGTCCTCAAATCCGAGACATGTCCTCCATGAACAGTCCATGAGTTTAGCCAATAATACAAGAGCAAGACAGACCAGCAATAGCCAGGTAGCAAGAGCACAGGCAGTGCTTGAAGCAATAGATCCGCACAATACTACTCTGCTGCAGTGGCACGTTCATGGCCCTTTCCAGTATGGAAGTGGCCTCCATACCAATTGCTTTCGGTGTTTCAGTTTGCTCAAGTCTTCGTCCATCCTTTGCAAAATCCTTTTTTGATCTGCCTTCCTGTAAGAAGCTATCCGGCGAGTAAGAACTTCTTTCAGATCAGTCAAATTCTTCTTGTTGGAGGAGTCAGCATTAAGAAGGAGAAATGTCACATAATGTTTAAGCCTGGATAGATAGGAGCGAATTGTGCCGGGAAGGAATTTGTGGTGGAGGCAGTATGCCTCAGGGAATCTTGTTCTGATGCCGTCCTTGGTCAGCTGTGATTCTTAAAATACTGTCTCGCCTTGGCGTGCATGTTGGTATGCCGAAGTCCTCGACTTGGCATCCCCATCTGGTGATACCAACCATGTTATAATGAAAGCCATGTTAGGGGCTGTTTTGCTTTTAATGCAGGATCTAACTTCACCATGACGAAGGCGTACATGTGTTGTGCCATTTTCTTCACCCTTGCCCCACAGTTGTGCACTGGGCATGTTTTAAATTCATGCCTCTCCTTGCTTGAGAAGCCCCTCCTCAACTCAAATTGCTGAATAGCATTTCGGACAGTGTCCTGCGCCCACTTGTGCACAACCCTCAAGTGCCTGGGTAGGTGCACCACCTCAGCCCTGCATCCATCGACTGGGCAAACTTTTTTCCCACTGGTGCCAGCTCTCATCATATCCTGTGTTACTTTTTAAAGAGGAATCTTCTTTTTAGTTGGGGAAGGGTTCACCACATCCTCTTCAGATGACTCAGATTCTGTGTTAGGGCTATACAAGGATTCACTCCCGTCAAAGGATGAGTCTGATGGGTTCGATGAAGAATCTATCTGTGAAAGGATGACAAAGTATTTGATATTGACAATTATGACATTGTTAGTACACAAAATTGACAATGAATTAGTGCAATGATGATGTTCTATTGTGAGTTCAATAAAGTACAGAAAAGAAAAACTGTAGGCTACAAAGACATTGTGACTAGGCCTATTGGACGTTAATAGCCTACAAATAATAGTGCGACCTGTTTGTTATTCGCGATCAAAACTTGCACATAAATAGGCTACCTGCAGGGTTGTAGTCTACGTGATACGCAGGTAAAAAAAAAAAAAAACAGGTTTCCATAAACCCGCTTAAAGAGGAACTGAAATGAATTTTAGAGTAAATGTGACATGACAGATACTCTACCTTGCTTTTAATTGGCAGGACACTTAAAACTGATTAAGTTGCCATGACAGAGAAAAGGCCTGTTTAGTTTGTTAATTTTGAAACATGGGCGCTGACATTGTTGATTTGAACATTCCATTAGATCACTGGCATGGTAGGAAAAATTCTACGATAAAGTTCGCACAGCTGTTTAATGGGCCTGATGCAGTCTAACATGGTTAACAACTAGCCTGACTTAAAGCAAAGTACAATTAAAAAAAAAAAAATCGATTGCGAAATATAGCCTAGATCTGCTGCGCTGTCCCTATGTGTGCGTGTGTGAGGCTTATTTCTACAATGATACAAATTATTCATAAAGATGAAAAGGTAGCTGCAGCGTAAGCCAAACCTCACATTTGCCGTTGGTAGGTTGTGCAAATAGCAACTTTCACGTAAATGTTGCTAGACCAACTCGTGTGTGATTACCTTAGGATTTGAAGTTCATTCTAAATGCCTATATCAAACAACGTTTAGCTGTTGTTTTTAAAAGTAATGGATCTAACTAATCTTATTTTTACGTTGCACATGAACGAGCTAACGAGCCTGTTGTTTTGAGGGAGGGAGCACTACAAAACTACATTAACTACTTAAGGTAGCCTACGTTTTATTCACACGGAGGTATTAAAACAAGAAATAGATCGCAATACTGATACTCTATTTCAGGCAAACGTTACTGTGCGTTCAATGCTAATTGACAGACCGACGCTGCAGGCAGTGCTACAACACAAATTGTAGGTTAGAGGAGACGAGATCCTCTCCAGATGCAACGGTGCCTGCCGCCGGCAAGCCTAACGTTACAGATAAATTAATCGTGACCAAGCAAGCACAAGCAAACAGTCACAGACTATGAGATGCTTTACATATGTACAACTATGTAATAACCTCTTAAACAGTTTTCTAACGTTACAGAGTTTAAACACCTTGGATGCTATCAATGACCACTAGCCAAAAAACCTTAGCAAAAGCAACTTTATCAGTTTAGCTTTGGTAAACTGACAACAAGCCCAAAAGCTTCCAATGAAGTTATAATGTCCGCAGTTTCTGTATTATCACCACACGGATAAATGCAACACTAAACAGTTTATCCGACAGAAAATATACACTATTCACAAGAACATTGTTGACATCTGGTCACACATAGTGTGACGGAGCTAACGTCCATCACCGGCAAAATACGGACACAACAACTTTTATACAGTTTACTTGTTTATTGATTATTGAACTCTGTGTGCGTGTGCGTTTGCGTTGTATCTATTGTTCTCCGAAGTCGCGGGAGACAGCGCTTCATTGAATGGCAGCGGTATCTGTGAAATGGCAAAACAGAAACTTTAGTGACTTGTGCTCAGCGTGGCCAACTGGGTATAAGCTACGTGCTAATGGACATTCATGTTTTAAATCTCACTCACAATGTTACAGTGTTAAAAACCTAAGGACTGTTGCAAACAAACTTACCAAGACAAGCGGCCTTCTCGCAGCCCGTTCGCTGAGTGAATGGAGAACCCGAGTACTGCGAGCAATGGGTATTTCCCTGCTTCGCTTGCGTAACGTGACGTCATCCATACCATTACACGCACAGACAGAGGGGGTTTTCCGTGGGGAAATGTAAAACTGTATTTTGTATTTATGCGGGATATGTGCAATATTGTATTGATGAAATAATGAATAGTGTTATTTATTGACATTGTTGATTGTATTTATTAATGGAAAAATGGATAAAAAACAGAAATGGTATTTTTGGGGTTAAATGGATTAGGCCAGGTCAGTGAAAAGGCCTGGGCTTAACATGGCTCTTCAGTCTTGCTCAGGGTGAGCTACTGAGAGCACCTTAGACTCAGCCTTTATTATAATGGCACATTTGATTTGCATTTTGTTGAATTTGACATTCTGATTGATAATTGATTGTTTGCTTACAAAGCATTTTGTTTTGTTTTTCCTATTTTGGAGTTAATTAATAATTGAATTTATTTGAAGTTTTTTTCTTTATTTTTTTTTCTTCATTCTTTTTGGCTGAGTGAAAAATAAACGAGGAAACCTCCTCATTTAGCCCTCATTTTGAATACATCTCTGCTCTTTCTACGACCGCTCGGTCAGCCGACTCACAATTGGTGTCAGAAGAAAAAAGGAACAGCTTCCGCAGAGGACGGCTAAAGATGAGTAGAAGAGCCCAGACCAGACAGGAGACGCAACAGCTAACAGAAAACCAGAATGAGGAGGATGACCAGGAAGATGAAGTTCAAGAAGTGGAAAACCAGCAGGTAGCGTCATCAGGCAACTCAGCTGACGCCGCAGTGGCGGAACTGGCGGGCCTGGTGAAGAGTCTGCTCCAAGCACAGGTCTCCCGGGATGAGAAGTTGGACCAAGAGATGGCACGCCAGGACCAGCGCTGGAGAAGTATGCAACACCAGTTCCAGCTACTCCAAGGCCAGGTGGGAGACATCCGAGAGGGCAGCGAGGCAGGCAGGTCCAGGACTGCCTCACCCCAACCACCAGCAGAGGGGAGTTTTGTGGCTGGCATAAAGGAGCCGAAGCTGCACCCGCTTACCAAGGAGGATGACGTGGAGCACTTCCTGACAACATTTGAGAGGATGGCGGCAGTGTGCCAGTGGCCCGAGGCAACATGGTCCATCAGGTTGGTGCCTTTGCTGACAGGTAAAGCACGCAGCGCTTTTGTGGCTATGGACAGTGGAGACACAGAAGACTACAAAAAAGTAAAGGAAGCAATTTTAAAGAAATATGACATAAATGCTGAAACTTACCGTCAGAGATTCCGGTCCACTGATATTTTGCCAGGAGAGTCCCCAAGAGAGCTGTATGTGCGCCTAAAAGAACTGTATAACAAATGGATTAAACCTGAACAGAGCACAGTACAGCAGATAACAGAAATGGTCATCATGGAGCAGTTCATGAGAATGGTGAGCGTGGAGATGCAAGTCTGGCTCAAAGAACATGACCCCAAGACGGCAGAGGAGGCCGCCAGACTGGCAGAAGTCTACCTGACAGCCCGACAAGGTCCCAGAGGTGCCAACTTCAGCCGTTGGAAGCCAGAACCAAGAAGTAGGCCTTATGGAGGTGGTGAGAACCAAACTTTTAAGCAGAGCAGGCCTAATACATTCCGGCAACCTGACAGACCTAGAGAAGATCTTCAGTGCTACGGTTGTGGAGGAAGAGGACACACAAAGCCATACTGTAAAGCCAAGAAGACCCAGCAGTCAGCCATGTGTTGTGTGCCTCGTCCGAACATCCTGCAGACTGTAAGCAACGCAGAAGATGCCGCTGACAGCCTGGAGCCAGTGTTGGTGAATGGCCAAGCAACGAAGGCCCTGGTGGACACAGGCAGCACACAAACCTTGGTGCTAGAGAGCCTAGTCCCCGAAGATGACCTCATCAATCAGGCCAAAGTCAAGGTATGCTGTGTACATGGTGACGTCCGCGAATACCCCACCACTGAAGTTTACCTGACTGTCAGAGGCCAGACATTTTTGATGGTGGTAGCAGTGACCCCTCATCTGCCACATGATGTCGTTCTTGGGCGAGACCTTCCCATCTTATGTGACCTGCTGCCTCAAACACAAGCCTGCAATGTGGTAACAAGAGCACAGACAGCCAAGGCGGATTTACAGGTGTTACCGTTTGCTGAGGAAGAATTGAAGAGGGAGAAGCCGTTGAGAAGACGACTCTCAAGGAAAGAAAAGCGCAGAGAGAAGTTCAGAGGCACAGTGGAGAAGAGAATCTGTGAAATGATACCAGAACCAGAGGGACCTGTGAGTTGGATAGTACCTCATAATATTGCAGAAATGCAGAAGGAGGATGAAACGCTGAAAGCCTGGTTCCTGAAGGTGACAGAGGTTGATGGGGTGCCACAAGGGACGGTGAGTAGCCTGGAGGAAGAAAGATATGTGGTGAAGAATGGCATTCTATATCAGATCAAAGGTGATAGTGAAGCTTTAGCTGTTCCTGCTGCATGTAGGCTCACCATCATGCATTTAGCTCACACTATACCATGGGCAGGGCATTTTGGTAAACATAAAACCTTGGCCCGTATTGGTCCTCGCTTTTGTTGGCCCATGATGTATACGGATGTGACAGAGTTTATTCATACATGCACTGAATGCCAGCTGACCTCAGGGAGGAAAGTAGCTCCAGCACCCCTGCATCCATTACCTCTTATTGACACTCCATTCACCCGTATAGCCATGGATATAGTGGGACCTCTAGAGAGAAGTAAGAAGGGGAACCGTTACATTCTTGTGGTGTGTGACTATGCGACAAAGTATCCAGAGGCCTTTCCTCTAAGGGCGATCAAAGCAAGACAAGTGGCAGACTGCCTAGTACAGCTGTTTTCTCGAATGGGCCTGCCAAGAGAGGTTATAACAGATCAAGGCACTAACTTTCTCTCTTTGCTGCTGGAGCAGGTCTATGTGCTGCTGGGCGTCAAAGGCATCAGGACAACACCATATCATCCTCAGACGGATGGGCTGGTGGAGCGCTTTAACCAAACCCTTAAGAACATGCTCCGCCGCTTTGTCTCCCAGACAGGCAGTGATTGGGACCAATGGCTGCCATATCTGCTCTTCGCGTATCGTGAAGTGCCTCAAGCTTCAACTGGGTTCTCACCATTTGAGCTCCTCTACGGTCGCCAGGTGAGGCGCCCCCTGGACCTGCTGAAGGAGCTGTGGGAGGGACCCAGTGACAGCCAGAGCAACATTGTCCAGTACGTGGTTCAGATGAGAGAGCGTCTGGAGGAGATGACTTCGCTAGCCCAGACGAACATGCAGAAGGCCCAGAAGAACCAGAAGACCTGGTATGACCGGAAGGCCAGGGAGAGGTCTTTTGAGCCAGGGCAAAAGGTGCTGCTGCTCTTGCCGTCTCAGGACAGCAAGTTATTGGCAAGATGGCAGGGCCCATATGAAGTACAGAAGAGGACTGGGAGTGTGACTTACCAGATCTTCATGCCGGATAGGAAGAAGAAAATGCAGAATTTCCATGTGAACCTGTTAAAGGAATTCCACCCCAGGCAAGAGAAGAAGGTCATCAGCCAGATGTTTGTGCGGGCCGTAAGGGAGGAAGAGGAGTCAGAAGACCAGTACTTCCCGGTACAGAGAACCCCACAGGCTGTGGACCTTGGGCACCTGGATGCAGACCAGAGGTGCCAACTGGAGGGACTGCTGGACCCGAACTTGTTCCAGGAAGCACCAGGACTGACAAGGTTAGTGGAACACGACATTATCTTAAAGCAGGAGACGTCCCCGAAACAGAAGAGCTACAGGATTCCAGAACGGATGCTTGGTGTCTTGAAGCAAGAACTGGATACCATGCTCTCCATGGGGATCATCGAGCCCTCGGCCAGCGAATGGTGCAGCCCGGTGGTCCTCGTACCAAAGAAAGACGGTACAGTACGTTTCTGTATTGATTTTAGACAGATCAATGCGTTAACAAAGACTGATCCCTACCCTATGCCTCGCATTGATGAGCTAGTGGAGAGGCTGGGCAAGGCTAAATACATCACAACTGTTGATTTGTGTAAAGGCTATTGGCAGGTGGCGATGACACAGAGGGCCAAGGAGCTAACAGCTTTCCGGACACCATATGGCCTCTATCAGTTTCGTGTTATGCCATTTGGCCTGCAGGGGGCGCCTGGCAGTTTCCAACGCCTGATGGATCAAGTCCTTAGGGGGACAAGTGGCTTTGCGGCCGCTTATTTGGATGACGTGGTCATCTTTAGTGAGACCTGGGCTGACCACTGTGACCACCTGCAAGATGTTTTTCAGCGCATCAAAGACGCGGGACTCACCATTAATCCACAGAAGTGCATGCTGGCCAGGAAGGAGGTGAGCTACCTGGGCTTTATTATTGGTGAAGGAGTCATCCGTCCACAGCTTGAGAAGGTGGAGGCCATCCGAAGCTTCAGTCTACCAACCACCAAGAAAAAGGTGAGATCTTTCTTGGGTCTTGTGGGCTGGTATAGAAGATTCATACCTAATTTTTCGTCCCGAGCTGCTGTTCTTTCAGATCTTACCAAAGCTGCAGCGCCCAATAAGGTGGTATGGGCGGAGCAAAGCAAGCTGGCCTTCCAGGACCTGAAAGAGGCGGTGTGTGGTGACTCGGTGCTGCTCAGCCCGGACTTTGAGAGGCCGTTCATCCTGCAGACGGACGCCTCAGGGACTGGACTGGGGGCTGTGCTTCTGCAGGAGGTGGATGGTGCACGCAGGCCGGTGGCGTTCCTGAGTCGCAAGCTGTGTCCAAGGGAGAGGAGGTACTCAGCAGTGGAGGTCGAGTGTCTCGCCATCAAATGGGCCCTGGATTCACTCCGGTATTACCTGCTGGGGCGCCACTTCACCTTGGAGACCGACCACCGGGCGTTACAGTGGTTGAACCGGATGCGGGATACCAACGCTCGGATTACCAGGTGGTACCTTTCCCTCCAGCCCTATGAGTTCACCGTCCACTACAGGCCAGGAGCAACCAACAAGGTGGCAGACTTCCTGTCCCGCATTCCTGAGGATGAGGGATAGGGGAGTGTGTGCTGATCAGAGCCCTCATGATTGAAAGGGGGTGTATCTTCTCCTTTTGCGACGACATGCGTCGTCTGTAGAAGGGGGGGGAAATGTGACGGAGCTAACGTCCATCACCGGCAAAATACGGACACAACAACTTTTATACAGTTTACTTGTTTATTGATTATTGAACTCTGTGTGCGTGTGCGTTTGCGTTGTATCTATTGTTCTCCGAAGTCGCGGGAGACAGCGCTTCATTGAATGGCAGCGGTATCTGTGAAATGGCAAAACAGAAACTTTAGTGACTTGTGCTCAGCGTGGCCAACTGGGTATAAGCTACGTGCTAATGGACATTCATGTTTTAAATCTCACTCACAATGTTACAGTGTTAAAAACCTAAGGACTGTTGCAAACAAACTTACCAAGACAAGCGGCCTTCTCGCAGCCCGTTCGCTGAGTGAATGGAGAACCCGAGTACTGCGAGCAATGGGTATTTCCCTGCTTCGCTTGCGTAACGTGACGTCATCCATACCATTACACGCACAGACAGAGGGGGGTTTTCCGTGGGGAAATGTAAAACTGTATTTTGTATTTATGCGGGATATGTGCAATATTGTATTGATGAAATAATGAATAGTGTTATTTATTGACATTGTTGATTGTATTTATTAATGGAAAAATGGATAAAAAACAGAAATGGTATTTTTGGGGTTAAATGGATTAGGCCAGGTCAGTGAAAAGGCCTGGGCTTAACATGGCTCTTCAGTCTTGCTCAGGGTGAGCTACTGAGAGCACCTTAGACTCAGCCTTTATTATAATGGCACATTTGATTTGCATTTTGTTGAATTTGACATTCTGATTGATAATTGATTGTTTGCTTACAAAGCATTTTGTTTTGTTTTTCCTATTTTGGAGTTAATTAATAATTGAATTTATTTGAAGTTTTTTTTTCTTTATTTTTTTTTCTTCATTCTTTTTGGCTGAGTGAAAAATAAACGAGGAAACCTCCTCATTTAGCCCTCATTTTGAATACATCTCTGCTCTTTCTACGACCGCTCGGTCAGCCGACTCACACATAGCCAGAGATGTTAGTGAGGCAACAGCACCAGCATCAGCACCAGCCGACGAAAATCACGACCAAGGAATTCAGCCAAAGTAAAACGTTACAATTACAAACTATAGTATGAGACACTTCAGACATCTACCTATGACTATATATCCTCCTAACCAACTCCCCAACTAACGTTAAAGCCGTTAAAGATAACTTGCACCTCCGATGCAATTAATGACTAGCTACACTTTGGCTAACGCTTGCTAAATCACCAGCGTAGCGTTGACTGGAAAACTGCCAAGTCGGCTACTTACACAAGTTATCCTGAAGTCCCCGCGGTCTCTGTATCATCGCCACTGATTAATCCAACACTGAAGTTTATCTGAGAGCTGTATTCATCCATAGGCTACACACAGGAAGGTTGATGACAACTTTTGACCGGTATAGTCGCCTATATGGCTATGGTCCACCAGCTCTGATGCCTACAGTAGGTTACGTACAGTAGCCAGCCTTGTCAAAGGTCATGGAATTTTGACCCAGAACTTTAGAACACTCGACCATGCCAGTGACGTAGTGGGTTGCAGAAATTATGCAAATTTCAATTTTGCAAATAGAGTGATATATTTAAATTTTTTAAATATTTTTTTTGTGCCAATTGTTTATATTTTAGGTAAGTAATGTACTATTGCCTACATTTGAGCCCATTTCAGTTCATCTTTAAAAGTAATTAAGGATACGTACAGTAATTAACAAACTGTCGTTAAGTAATTTCCACACTAGAAAGCCTGCCTTTGCGTAATGAACACACAAAACGTTTCTGCCATGTAGCCTATTAAAAAAATAATCTAAATTAACTGCTCATCCCCCCATTCAACTCGCATATGCGCACCATAGACTATTTAAATTTGCGCACGGAAAGTTCCATAGGTGTTATGAAGTTGATAAATGGACACAGAAGTCCCTTTTCCTCTTGTATCCATGGATTCACCCATTTACCTGTGAGAAGTTAGCTCACATAAAACATTAAATCCTTCACGCTTCAGACGAATATTTAGGCCTAGGCTAGGCTGCTAGTTGTGCATGACATATGAGTCATACATTTTAGGCCTACTCAACATTTCTGGGTCTGTGAAATTTCTCCTAGGCTATAGAGATAATCGCTAATAGATAATCAATGCCGTTTATCCTATATTCCTTAGGCCTAAGAAATGAATTGTAAAGATTAGTGGAGCTAAGGCTATGTGGCTTTTCAAAGTAGAGTAGATACAACAGTGCCTACATACATACACATAATCGTGGTTTTAGATGTGATTTAACTGGCACTGACCAACTTCATTGTTTATTTTATGCGAACGAGCCGCAAGTTTTCTCTACCACGTAGTTTGCAACCACTGACTGGAATTAGACGCAGCCTTTGCCAGAGAACTATTCAATCAGCGTGTCACATGGGACGTGGGAAGCGGTATTGCAGCTATAGCCTAATGCGATCGGCAATGTTTGTTAGCTTTTTTGTTTTTCAGGTTGACAGCCAGATTTATAGTCACATTTGACACCTTTGTTGTCACAATATTATGCCACATGACGTTACAGTAATTCCAAATGAGGTTACTAATATGCAATTAGTTACCGAAATGATATATATATATATATATTATTATATATTATATATTATATTATATTATTATATATATTATATATTATTATTATGATATATAAATACAGATCTCTCTCTCTCTCTCTCTCTGTCCCTCCTTTAGGCACAGCTAATGACCTGGACCCTGCAGCTCCTGCTGACCCTTCTGCCCCAGCCGAACCAGACCCTGCAGAGTTTTCAGTCAGACTGTATCTACAGAAACAGTGGCATGAATGCAAATCTCTTAGACGCCCAACACGTGTCCTACTTTCAGTTTGTTTGTTTGTGTTGGTGCTTGCAGTTGCAATGGGAGGGCTGTGTGAGTATCTCAGCATTTTCAAAAATATATGCGTATGTACTTGGTTGATTAGAGCTGCTATTGTTGATAATATTATGGTGCTGATTCTTTATTTGTTTTCTTTTCTTTTTTTTTTTTTAGACGTTATGAATGTGAAAAAATACTTAGGTGAGTGCACATTACGATTGCACAATGTCAGCGATCAGGCAGGTGAATGAAAGTATTTAGCACAGCTTCAACCGCATTACGTTCTGAACTGCTGCGCCATAAGAAAGTGAATGGTGCAGCGCTTATGCTTTACTCGGCAACCATTCAGCAGGAGGAAATATATTTTTTGGCAGAGGAATTGGTATCAATGAATAACTCGCTATATTTCTTGTGGTTGTATTGTGTCTTCCGTTAATGAAACCACTGCCGGTTAACATGGTAACAGTTTTAGGAAAGCAATAGACCCCTCCAATCCTGTGTTAATGCTGGTTTTAGCACGGATGTCTACCGGCACTTGGCTACGCCTCGTGCCTAACAACACCCGTGCTAAAACCAGCATTAACATCGGCCTCTCGGGATTTATTGCTTACTTCTATGTGGCGGGAATGGGCTTCCATAGCTAACAGCAAATATGAAGAAATTGTTTCATTTTATAATCAGAATATTTCCCTTATCCTAATGTGAACAAACATTTATACTGGATTTTAAAATGTATTTATTCAACAGAGCTGAAAAGTGAAATTGCGCAGCAGAAGTTTGCAGGTGAGTTTGCAGGTGAAAGTTTCATACAGGCTATTTATACAGTGGGGAAAATCGATTTTTGGACCCATGCTGTTGACTAAAAAAAATCTTCTAAAACTGATAGTTCCGGTCTTTGATTGTGATCGGTTGAAAATGTGTTCGATGCCATTGTAAATAAAGTATTTAGCACGGCTCCAACCGCATTTCGTTCTAAACTGCTGTGGCATAAGAAAGTGAACGGAGCAGTGCTTGTGTGTTACTTGGCAACCATTCAGTAAGAGGAAATATTTTTTTCGCAGAGGAATTGGTGTCAATGAATAACTTGCTATATTTCTGGTGGTTGTGTTTTCCGTTAATGAAACCATAGCCGGTTAACGTGGTAACAGTTTTTGAAGCGCAATAAACCCCTCGAGTCTGGTGTAAATGCTGGTTTTAGCACGGGTGTTGTTAGGCACGAGGCGCAGCCGAGCATTTACACCGGCCTCTCGGGATTTATTGCTTACATTATCTCTAATACCAAAGGCCATTGGAACTCTCAGGATGCATTGCATCCTAGATCCATGAAATAGCTGGACGATATAAAAATCTGCCTGCTTCTATTCTATGGGAGTTTAAGGAAGGGTTCAGATACATGTTTCCCTAAACTTTAAAGTAAGAACTTTTTTTAAAATTTACGATGCATTATTCTTTCAATACAAAAACCAGGCAACGTTCTGTTAATTTACTAGAATTACATTTGATTTAAATGCAATATAGGTGGAGCTCCAGAGATAGAAAAAACGGCAATCCTGCCTGGGGCCTCTTTAAAACGAAATTAGCACAGGTTCAAATGCTTATTTTTCCCACTGTGTCTGTGTTGACCATGTTCTCATTGTTTATACAATACACTTCATTTCTGTTCTTATGTTATTTGATATTTATTAACTGCATGATTTTTACTTCTTTAAAAAGCAAAATGTGCCCCTGGCTGGGAGTATTACGATGGGAGGTGCTACTACTTCTCTACTGATATGATGAACTGGACCGCCAGTCGAGATGCCTGTGTGACTATGGGAGGACATCTGGCCATGATGAAATCTAACATAGTCTGTAATTTTTTATTATTATTATTGGTTGTGCTTAAATTATATAAGGTGCTATATATGTCAAACACATCACTTTTGATGTAAGAAAGTTTGATGATTTATCAAAGAAATATGGAAATCAGTGCAATTTTGAGTGTAGGAAGCATGTTATGGCAACACACACTTGTGATTTATGAAACTGTTCGTATTGCTCAAATATCACTTTAAGAAAGAACCTGTGCTGGTGATTTAAAGATGACATAGAATGGATTAATTGAGTTTTGTACCTTGTTCTCTGATGTTCAAATACAATATATTCAATTATTATACGGGTCTCTAGAATGTTGAGGGAGGCTCCATTCACTTTCAATGGGACTCCTCAATGTTCGCAGGTCAGTTATTTTTGTATAATGACCGCTGAAAAACTATAATGACCGCTGTCAATGGCAACAGGTTTTTTGCTTGGGATTCACGTCTCCGTATCATTCCGCGGGTAGAGATCAACAATGAAACATCGTTGAAAGTGAAAGGACATCAGCTGCGTTCTATAGAATGTTTCAAGTTGAAGTGTCTTTGCGAACTATTTGTTTCTCCGCAGAACCATGAAACGTTAACAAATTAAATGTAAAAGACGTTTCTGTAAAATATCATATCGTCGTGTTGGCAAGGACCCGTATATTAAGCGGGATAATGTATTGTCCACCGGTCATTATAGAAATACAATACATTATCCCTTACTTGTATTTTGTCAAAAAGTAAATCAAGTGATATTTTACAAGCCTAGTTAACATCTCATATTTAAGATGTGTATTGAAATGGGTTTTTTGCCTAGACAATGCCTCACTCTGGCCACCTTAATTGAACTGCAATTTTGTAGTCTTTGTTCTAATTCACCCATCATTTAATGGCTATTTCTAAATGTAGGATTTCCATATGAAAGAGGGCAGAACCATGTGCTGGTTTGTGCAGTAAATATTTTCGTTTGTGCTATTAAAGCTTTTGAGTAATTTAGAAACACATTGTTAATACAAACAAACAGTGTTATTTCAGCATTTTCGGTTTGAGGAGGTTGGGCAGCGTCAGGCAGGTCCGCTAGAGACTGTTTAGAGTGATTTAGACGTGGAGGGGGGGCTGGGTGACATCACGTCAGAAAATGTATTTTTAAATAACTCAAAAGCGTTAGGCCTAATAGCACAAACGAAAATATTTGCAGCACAAACGCAGCACAAACGAACTGTAGTGTTATTTCAGCATTTTGGGGGGGGGCAACTTCACACAGCTCATCACTCAGACAATGTTGGACAAATTTACAGAAAGGAACCATTTATTAACTAACTAGAAACATACTATAATAATTTTTATTGTTGCATGGCACCATGCATTTTCCCTCAGTGTTTTCCGATGTTTTGTTGCCATTGTAGTACCGTATGATGCTAATGTGAAATGTACTAATACAGTGTTTGTGTTTTTAGCCATTAATGAGCCTGAAGGCATCCTTCTGGATTGGTCTAAGTCAGGAACCTCCTGAGGGTGACTGGTATTGGGTGGACAACACAGGGCTCAAAACCAACGGAAGGTTGGTACAATTAACTTCTCAACTGAAATACTCGCAGGATGTCTTTCTTATGTAGATTGATTGGTTAGAGAGAGAAAAAAAAAACATGACTATTTTATATATATATATATATATATATATATATATATATATATATAGTACAGACCAAAAGTTTGGACACACCGCCTCATTCAATGCGATTCATTTATTTCCTGGACAATTTATATTGTGAGTCTCACTAAAGACATCAAAATTATGAATGAACACATAAATTATGTACTTAACAAAAAAAGTGTGAGATTATGATAAACTTTTGGACGTGAACCCGATCAAGATGGTTTGGGGTGAGCTGGACCGCAGAGTGTGGGCAAAAGAGCCGACAAGTTCTTAGCATCTCTGGGAATGAATAACTCTTGAAGAGAGTTGGAAAACCATTTCAGGTGACTACCTCTTGAAGCTCATCCAAAAAATAAAAAGAGGACAAAGCAGTTATCAAAACAAAAAAGTATACTTTGATGAAACAAAAATGTAAAACATGTTTTCAGTTATTTCACACGTTTCTTTATTAAGTACATAATGCCACGTGTTCATTTATAAGTTTGTTTATTTTGTAGATTGTCACTGAAGGCAACAGTCATGAAAATAAAGTAAATAATGTAATGGGAAAGTGTTTCCAAACTTTTGGTCTGTACTGTATATATATATATATGTGTGTGTGTGTGTGTGTGTGTGTAACAATTATGTTCCAATTGATAGAAGAATGACTTTTACAAAGTTTTAAGAAATTTCATTGAGATTTAGGGGTGCCACCGGACATCTGTTTTTTTGTTAGCTTAAGCGCAAGCAATGCTAGTGGCCACCAAAGGAGTTCTGAGGTAGCCAACACTGTAGCTCAAGAAAACTGAGATGATCTTTCTGTTTGTGTGTTTGCTGTGTTTTATTGCTTACTATAACTATTATATGTACAGTAGCTCTATTTTTGTATACTTAGCTAAGCCCTAAGCTTTTTCGAGGTTTAGTTCACCTAGAAAAGCATAGGCCTATCCAAAACAAATCATTAATACATACCTGCAAACTTTTGGCGAAATTCGCTGTTTTGAACTCAAAATAGGTCATTTACGTGAATTGTCTAAATCCGAAGAGTTTTTTTGAAAGGGGGGGGGGGGTGACCAACCAACCAGTCAATCAACCAACCAATCAACCAACCATGGACTTGTTATTATGATATTAATAATGTTGTTTTTATGTCATATTGACTCATAATCAATATGACAGGGAGCGTGTTTTTTTTCTCCACCGCATTGGTCCAGTCTGGAGACAGACAGGCGCACTGGTAACAACGCACCAGAGCAGCCATGGAATCATCTAACATGTTTCCATTTTCTGTGCTGCAATCAAAACGTAGCAAAATGACACAATTTAGCGCTATTTTAAGAGAGAAACAAAGACGGAAACACATAGTTTTGATGCTATTATGATCGACGGTGGCTTTGTGAACGTCACTGTATAGATAAAACGTTCTATAAGCTCATTCCGCCATTTTGGGTCCCAGGCTGGGTACCACTGACCTATTACAATGCATTGGTTTGAATAGCCTACCAACTTGTGTCCTCACTACTAGTCATTTAAAAATGATGCCCTCTGTAGCCACTTTTACACTGCCACATTGCCCGCTATTAACATGGCACTTTAGTGAGTCGGTTGTTCTTTCACACTGCCGACGCGGTGACGCGACTGGCCGGGCTCAGATCCGGAGGGAGTTTTACCCATAAGAAGTATTTTCATAGCAGAAATGACCATTTAAACACATGAGGGAAAAACGTTTTTGCATTTGCAACCAATTGTGATACCTAACGTTAGCTGCATTGCATTTATAACTGAAGGGAAGACGTATTGTTAAGACAACTAATGTAAAGTTATGCCTGGCACCCAAGCAAAGTTCTACATTGTGGATAAACTCATCAGTCCTTTGCAATGGATTTAGCAGTTTACACAGAAAGGTAGGATTCCCAATTTCTACTGCTAACGTTACTTCTGCTGCGATTGTGAGTGAATCTCTACAGCTAACGTTAACAAAATTGGGTGCATAACTCTGAGCTTGTCACGTAGGCTACGTAGGACCTGTCAAAGTTAGCTGCCACAATTTTGGGTGGCCTAACCAGCATGTCATTATAATGAAAATATTTCATTTGTATTCTGTGATTCGCAACTCATCAGTTTCGTTTAGTCCCCGTGCATGTATTTGGTTGAATGACAGGTTAGCTTTTCTCTTTTTTTTTTCTGTGAACTGTCTCGATTGCTAGTTACACCATGGTTGTGTACACTTTGAAGTTGGTGTTCTGATATATTGCACAGTGAATCACGTTTGTGATCACGTTTGTTTAGCTTCTCTCGTGCTTGTTACTGGCTACTTTGTTGAGATTACGAGTAATGTGAGGCTAAAAGATATTTTGTCTGCCGTGATGGTCGGCTAAAATTGGCGTCAATTTAGCTTAACGTTGTCACCTGCCTAACTTAACCTGCAGGTAGACCTCTGTGTTTGATCATTCATATTAGACTGAACCTAACTTTAGCGTGGTCATAACCAGCCTACTGCAACTGGCTCGGTAATGATGCTAAATTGTTGTGTTGAAGTCTATTATTTTTGAAGCAAGTAAACCTGGAGTGAGTACCGCTCTGCTATTCAAACTCAATGCTTTCGAATGGGTCTTTGTCAACATTCGGTACTCAACATGGGTGCTCTACCAAATAGAATATAAATAGAACGCACTGACGTCGCCAACTGATAAGTATCAATAGCCAACACTACTCCATGCAATGTACCGCAATTAATTTACAATTATAATGCCATGAGGCTATTATAGTAATAGTATGCATGGCAAACACAAAAACAAAAAGATCACCTCAGTTTTCTTGAGCTGCAGTTTTATTTACCCAAGAAATCCATTGTGACCATTAGCATTGTTAGCGCTTAAGCTAACAAAAAACAGGTGTCCGCTGGCACCCCTAAATCATCATGTATTGGAAAAATATTTTGCATGTGTTGTTTCTATCTATATTGGAACACTTTCAGCACCCAGCCATATTAAAATTCAAGAAATGGTTTATTTGATGGACCCTAATATATGTATTAGTGGTGGGCATAGATTTTTTTTTTAAATCTAGAATAATTTCGCTGTAAATTTAAAATTTAGATTAAAATGGCTCATTTGAATTCTGCCAAGGCATTTATAATTTGCGTGTGCTGCTTAAATAATGAGTAAGTCTTTAAGAGTGGGTCTCTCAAGCCAGGTGGCACATTAGAAATATTTGGATGGTGTTTGTGCCTGCAGTTTTACAAAAAACTATTTAGTAGTACTGTTTTGATTCAATTATGGCTGTTTTTAAACCTACTACTGCCTGAGATGATGAGATGAATGTGACACGGTAGGCCTACTTTATGGGTGCATTCTACTTTGTTATTTTGTGTTTCCTTTATAATTAGATGCAACACAACATGCAGTGTGTGCCAACAGTAATTCTCAACTTAAAAATAAGAAATAATTCCACACAATGAGCAAACATGACATGGCACCTTACAGCCTTCATAACACAAAAATAAATATTGACATAATGCCGTTTACATTTGCACTTTTAAAAAAAGTAGGCTTAGGTTAGGCTGAGCACAAAATTAAGCTCTATACTTTTCTGAGATGCATTTTATTCATATGTCATATTCATATGTTTTGTTCAGTTATGTGCCCATAACGGCTTATTTTGATTTCTGAAACCCTAACCAAGAATAGACCTACTAGTAGGCTAAGCTTAGCATACTATATCCTACTACTTCATTAATAATTGAACATTAATTTAACATGGCATTGGTTAATTTTGAGGACATACAATAAAAGGATAAGGTTTAGCAAAAGCTACTTAATGTGATGTAGCAATGGGATTAGTGTTCCCTCCTCCATTGGCAGCTTGTAGAGATCTGTGCGGTACTAGATTTTCTGTCCCGCTCCCACCCGTTCCCGTAGCACTCCATCCTGCGCCCTGAGTCCTGATGAAAAATAAATATGGTAATGATAAACATATCCATGTATAATGATATAGCCTATATGGTGCTAAATGTTAAAGTATAGGGAAGATTTAGGGCAACTAATTTTACGGGACTGCCACGAACCATCTGCTTTTACCACACCCACTATAGTCTCTCTCTACTCCCGCCCGCGACCGCAAGCAGAGTTCACCAACCGTCCCGCGCCGCATACTTTTGCGTTGGGTCCTGCGGGATTCCCACGGGAGTGCAGACCTCTAGCAGCTTGCATGTTCACTGCTTGCACTGATGACTTTTAGCTTACATGCGGTGAGCTGTTGTTGGTAATGCAAAACCCGGAGCGGATTCCCAGCAGTATGGATTCGCTATTCCATAAAATGGAATGGATTCTTTCGAGATGCAATAGAGACAACTTTGAGAATAGATTAATGGCGTTAATTTATTCATTGACCGATAAGAGTCTGTCATTAACGCAGCACGTCAACACCGTTAATGGCCTACCACTAATATATATATATTTATATATATATATAATATACATTTTCCAAAATGTGATAAATACTCATGGACTTTATATTTGATCTTAATCCAGTTTTTGGAAACCAACCCAGCCAGATAACAGTGTAATCGATGATGCAGTGAATGGAGAAGACTGTGTCGAAATTCTGGATGGATTGTGGAATGATAACTCATGTGGTAGAGCGCTGAGGAGAATTTGTGAAAGTAAAAGTTGTAGTTGAGGTCCAGTTGTTCTGTTGGCTTATAGTGCATTTGCTGCACATTCCCTCTCTTTCCGTTGTCTATTTACCTGACCTGAAGCTCATCTCATTATTGCCTCTTGGCCTCCACCCATGTCACGTTGTGCAGTTGTTATAATGAAGCAATTGTGGAGGACTTGAACATTTTATTGAGCAGAAATAATAGTGCCATGTGAATATGATGTTATCAAACAGAGAGAAAATGCTGTACTATGATGTAATTATATTCTCCCCACAGAATAAAATTCAATATAGACTGCTCAAGTCAAGTCAATTGGGTTTTGTTCTAGGCTAATGTAAGCAACATGTAAGTAGCATCACATCTAAAACCACTACCACACATTTTTGGTCATCCCCCACTATGGAAGGCAGAGACTTTCATTGTTATATTTGATGTGGGACCTATAATACTGCACTGAAATAATTTCTGCATGTCCTTTGACTATATGAAAACAATCTGAGAACAGAATCTGAAAAACCCACAATCAACCATCTATACTCAGCTCACGATGCATCTCCTCCTGGCCTGTCAGAAAAGTTTGAGAATGTAGCACGGGAATATAGGCTATCAACCAGGAGCTGATCCAGTCTTTTTGAATTTCAACACCTCCATCAAGCAGTCATTTCTCCATAACCAGAATCCCAGACCCTTACAAAGTGAAGGATAGACTGAGGGGCTGGTTTTGGCTAGTTTGACAAAGAAGGAAATAAAACATTGATCCGTGAGGATAATTACATTTGCTGCCATTTTAACATTTTAACATTGACCAAAATTTATAACCAAATAGGCCTACAGTGTATCAGATTTATTACTTCTCTTCTAATGATGACCAAATTTGCCAAAGTTTGTCTTCCCATTGCCTTGGGATGGGAGTGAATGCATAGGCTACCTATTTTTCTTTACAAATGTGGAGACTATCCCCACATGTAAGAGGCTTATTAATTGATTGAATAATTTCAATAATTAGAAATTGGCCTAATAACATGTTGCTAGCTGGTAAAAGCATTTAATCATTCACATTTTTATTTGCTGTGCAAGTTCTGAGCAAAAAAAAAAAAAAAGCATTTAATCATTCACATTTTTATTTGTTGTGCAAGTTCTGATTAATGTATTCATTACTCTGATAGCAGACAGTAAAATGGGTAAAAGCAGTAAGACATTTTTTCTAGAGAAACAACAGGCTAGTTTTATGTCTTGTTGATATTTAGACAATCAATGCTTATGACAACATGAAAACTTCTTTTTTATCACGCACATTGCCTGGTAAGCCATGTTTGTTTGTACTGTAGGTAGTTTACTATATCACATAGCAGAATGTCTTCACTGTTGAGTTGTTCTCTGTCAAACATTTATACATCAGATAACATTGTGATGCAAAAGATGATCTTATGTCAGCTGTTTTGTTTATGACATGCAAACAATAATTTCCTTGTATGCTCTTTATGCTCTTTTAGCGCTGATTGGTCCATGCCAGACAAACAGGTGGCTTGTAAACTATACCGTAGTTTCAGGATTGTTGTGGTAAATTAACAGGTGGGTAGACTCACAACGAGTGTCGTGCTCTTGCGACTACCAGGGACGGACTGCAATATTGGCATCCCGGCCAGATGCACGCTGGGCTGACGCACTTTAAACATACAGTATAACCCTTCTTTTATTATTAATGTTTATTATTATTAAAAAATAATATACACATACAATTGAAATAGGCTTCATCTTGTCTAGGCTAAGGTTGCAATTGCAGGCAATAAACACCTGTGTGCACATCTGCTATGGCCATGACGCACGGGACATTAGAACAGAAACTGTTTGGTATAGCCTATATCATTCAGAGCGAAAACATATTGAAAAGACCGATAACTGGTGGGCTGACCTTTTCCAAAATGCCAGGGCCGATTTTTTTGTCCCAGTCCGCCCCTGGCGACTACACATTCGTACTTTAAGTATACCAATGATACTTGTGGTGTTCTGACAACTTCCTCAATGAGCAAAACAAAAGAAATGGTTATCAATTTCAGATTAGTAGTGCAGACGAAGTACCAAATACAGTCATCAACAACACATTGATAGAGAGAGTTAGCACCTACAAATACTTGGGGGTTTAGATTGATGAGTTGAAATTTGACAAATGTGGCATTGTTAAGGTAAAGAAACTACAACGAAGAATGTTTTTCCTGAGAAAATTACGTAGTTTTAATGTTGACACCCACATTTTAGAGCTATTTTACAAGTCTGTACTTAAGAGTGTCAGAGAGTCTGTGTCTTTGGTAGTATGCGTAAACAAGATCAGGATAAATTGCAGCGCATTATTTAAACAACTAGTATAGTAGGATTATTGGGTGCTATCAAACCTCAGCTGCTCAGCTTTTTCAAGACATTATACTACACAAAGCTGAAAGTATTCTTGGAGATACTACCCATCCTCTACACAACTGATTTCAGTTAAGCCAATGTTGTAAGGGGAGACTGCTACAAAGAAAAATAAGAACAACTAGGTTCAGCAGGTTATTCTTTCCCCTCTGCAATCAGAATTGTAAAAAAGACAGTTCTCAACAGAGGATTTGACACTGCGGTGCTGTGTGTGTGTGTGTGTGGTAGTTGTGTGGAGAGGAACCAGAGAGACGTGGGGGAGGAGGGTGTATTTATCTGTATTTATTGGTCTTTTATTTATTTATCTGTCTTTATGTCTTGTCTATCTTGTCTTAAGTCATGTCTGTACAAATACACCTTGACCACTTGAATTTCCTTTGGGATAATAAAGTTTACTTTGACTAAACTTGCACATGTCTTTTTTTTAGATATTTTTGGGGCTTTTTGCCTTTAATCAGATAGGACATTATAGAAATAGACAGGAAACAAGTGGGAGAGAGAGATGGAATCGGGAGATGACCTGAGGTCGGACTCGAACCCGGGTCCCCAGAGTAAGGATATGACGCTCCAGCCCACTGTGCCACGGCGCCTCTCCTGCACATGTCTTGCACCCCACCTGTCATGCTCTTGAGGCGAGGTGTGTGAGGATTTACCAATCATGCAAGCCTTGCAAACTCATTCACTAAACAGCATCTGTGAGGGCTCAGGAAACAGCCATGGATCAAAGGAATACTCCACTCTTTTATGAAAATTGATTATTCACCCCATTACCTGCAGTTATATTTGTGGGTAGAAGCATATTGGTCTCAGTGCTTGCTTATTCCTAGTCTGGCAACCCCAATTTACTTTTTTCTTAGCTTTCTTATAATATTTGATAAGTGGAGTAAGCTCAGAGGGCGGTCAGCCAAAATTTAGGGTAATCCAACACGATTGTTATTTAGATCCCAAATGATCAAGAAAACTCATGAGCACAATGGAGCTTTCAATCTGCTGCAGCCGCTTCCAATAGGCTGCAGGATACTGTAAGAAAGGACAATCTCTCCGGTGTAGATTGTGGCCAAAATATGTCCACTTGGCGCAGCCTAATCCAAAAAAAGTGTTGATATAAAATATACCTACCTGACATTCATCCTAAAGACATCCTACTTACAACTTTAACATTGCAATATTAAACGAATGACGCATTCTTTAATATTTAACCATGTAAAAAGGTAGACTTATTGGCAACCTTTAACTTACAAAATCATTGTTCCATCAAAATCATCTTTATATATATCACATAATAAATGTCTATGATAAAGTCATGATCATGATTCAATGAGGAACTCTTTACCAGTATAAAACATGCAAATAAAACTGCTGAACATACTGACCGTAAAGGAGAAGTTCACAGTTTAGTCTAACCAGAAACTTCAGAGGACGCAAGTCTACGCAAATGTAAGACCAAGCGATACCTACCTAACATACATCCTAAAGACATCCTATCCCAAAAAAAATTGTCATACATTCCTAAATGGCAATGACTTACAACTTTAACATGGCAATATTAAACGAATGACACATTCTTTAACATTTAACCATGTAAAAAGGTAGACTTATTGGCGACCTTTAACTTACAAAATCATTGTTCCATCATTCCAAAATCATCTTTATATATATATCACATCATAAATGTCTATGATAAAGTCATGATCATGATTCAATGAGGAACTCTTTACCAGTATAAAACATGCAAATAAAACTGCTGAACATACTGACCGTAAAGGAGAAGTTCACAGTTTAGTCTAACCAGAAACTTCAGAGGACGCAAGTCTACGCAAATGTAAGACCAAGCGTTACATCAAAGGACACTACAAAAGGTAATGGAAGAATTTATAATTTATAATCTATAATTTATAATCTTGATATACTACTGTATATGTTTTTTTTTTGTTTTTTTTTGTTTTTTTCAATTAGAAGGATACAAGGAGTTTTGGTAACACTTTATTTTAAGGTTCACATATTAGCCACTAATACATACATAATTAATGCCTCTATTAGCATTGTAAGGCATGTGTTAAGCAACATTAATCATTTGTTAGGCATGTATTCACAAATGTCTTGTTCATGACTAAGAAGGCCTTGATATAATCTTAATAATGCCCTAATAAGCCTTCATCTCTACTTACTAAGTATTATATTAGTACCTACCAAAATAGAACATGTATAACCCGCTAGTATACTGTCTGAATAAATCCAGAATAGTGGAAGAACACTTGTAGAATAAGCAAGTATATACTGTAGCTCAACGTCATTGCTGTATGTCACTGCCCAGGTTGCTGGAAGCACATCATCATCAGTAATACCTATGCAGTACTTACTAGTCAGGAATTCTTCCACTATTCTGGATTTATTCAGACAGTATACTAGTGGGTTATACATGTTCTATTTTGGTGGGTACTAATACTTAGTGAGTAGAGATGAAGGCTTATTAGGGCATTATTAAGATTATATCAAGAATAAAGGCCTGCTTAGTCATGAACAAGACATTTGTGAATACACGCGTAACAAATGATTAATGTTGCCTAACACATGCCTTACAAGTCACTAATACAGGCATTAGTTAGGTATGTATTAATGGCTAATATGTGAACCCTAAAATAGAGCGTTACCAGAGTTTTTATTGTCACATGCGCATATGATTACTACAGTGAAAAATGCTATTTGAGCAAAGTAGAGAAGTCCAGTAGGAAAGTGGCAAGATAGAAGGTTTGGTGGGGGCACACCAACAAGGAGTACCCAAGAGCAAAATGAATAATAGATCATTCACTGATTTCACACATCATATATATTTTTAACCCTCCAATTGAATCAAATGAACCGGCCAAAGCCTTCTTAATGATAAATAGTACTTAATGTATAGGCATCACCATAGACTAAGAACTTAGTGTTAAGAAGGCTGCAGGAATTGCAACCCAGATCTAATATCTATATTCATTTTGGTCCCTGTTTAGTTGAGGGTTTATCAAATGTTGGAGGCCTATCTCTAAACATGTCAACTGCCTGTCAAAATAACTGATTTGACACTACTGTAGGACTTCGTAGAAACTGAAAACCGACCTTGTCAAAACTTACAGTATTTGGATGAATCTGAGACCAGTTCCTGCTGGATTCAGTAGTCAGGAGAATGTGTAAAAAGTCACTATGAATATTAATGTCATTAGCTATAAGGCCTCATATGTGCATTAAAACCTTTATGAATGCAGCCATGGAGACAGAGGAAGTGGTATACTCTGACATCACTTTTGCCAAAACAGCGAAGGCCATCTGTGATTCAGAAGGAATAAGCAAGCCAAAGGAGAGTTGTGAGTCAAAAGGAATAACCTAATCTTATGGTGAAAAGCTATAAGCTATATCAATATATCATGCTGCTGTTTTACTTGTGTAATATTCCATGTTGGTCTTTGAATATGACTGTGACTTTGCTAAACTTCCTATTTTCTGAATTCGCTATTGATGTTTTCTATACTGTAACGATGAAGATGCAGATGAAGATGAAGAGGATGTAGTCTATTCCGAGGTCAAAGTGCCTCAGAAAGGTATGTATAACCAATGTAGATGTGATTGAACTCTTTTTAACGATTTAATGATTTTATTCACTGATTCATAAATTTATATGTTTTATTTGTATCCTGTTTAGTCCCAGACAAGGACCTGGGCCCTGCTGCACCTGTGGACCTTACTCTTCCAACCAAACCTGATCCTGCAGACTCCACAGACAAATCATATAAACAGAAAGAGAGGCACAAATGCACAACGCCAGCCCTACTCTCTGTTTGTGTTCTTCTGTTGGCGGTTTCTGTTACAATGGGAGGACTCTGTGAGTAGAGCTGTTAAATTTTCTGCCTTTTGAAAAGGATCAGCTAAAATGTCTCTGACTTGTATGGACTTTCTGAAACACTAGCCTATAGTGAGAAATCATCAAAACAGAAAATTGTATAGTTACAATGAGCTGATCTGTGTATGTGGTTGATAATGGCAATTGATTATTGATAATAAGTATACTGATTAGTATTAATTATTATTATTATGGTGTTAATCCCTTTTTTTTAGACATTATGAAAGAGACAAACTACTCAGGTGAGTTTATATGAGGATGCCACAATCTCAGCAAGCAGGCAAGTGAAAGAAATTATGTGTTTTTGGATTGGATTGGATTGATTGTTAATCACCAATGGAAATCAAAAGGTTTTCTGACTGCCTGAAAGGGTGTTATTTACACTTCCTTTTTTATATAATGTGGGCAAGGATAGACTGCATTTACATACACATTTTATGATGGGAAGATGAATCATTAGCTAAAAGAATCCTAACTGTTATCAAAGACTTTTTGTTTACTCTGGCTTCACAAGATATTACACAGACTTTGGAAATTCTCCAGGAAAAATATGACAATGCTGCAGAATTGAGACAAGCTTTGGAGACTAACCTTACAGGTAAAGAGTCACACAATATAGCCTACAGAAAGGTAGTCAAATGTCAGCACCACACAAACTGAAACCTTCATAAGCATGACATGACACTGTCATATCTATGACATTATCATGTCATGAACCTGTCATAAATATTAACATGTCAAAATTATTATTATTATTTTTTTTTTTGCGATGTCTTTGTTATGACAACTTGACATTAATCATTATGACATTAAAAGAACTGGTCTTTGTCATGACAACTTGACATAAAATGTTTGTATTCATGGTGCATTATTAAGATTGCTTGGTCAGATAGTCCGGTGATGTAATGTTTCCACTGAAGGCCTAACAATGTGTTCATTATAACCAGCTTAAATGGAGCAACTTTACCTGATATTTAACGTGACTTTAGGCAGTGTCAACAGCTATAGCCTACCAGAGAGGATTCAGTATTCCATGATCTTTGGCTATACCTAACGTTTGTTTGAGACTTGTTTGGTAAAGTCAGACCCAATTATTAACTTAAAAGGCCTGTGTATTCCCACCAGTGACTATATAAATATTTTGCGATGCTATTTTGCATTCTGTGTGGCATGTATAGATAATGTTACCACACTTGGTTAACGTTAGTTATCTGACACAAACGTTAGCTATCAATATATCCAAGCAACACTGTGTCACCGTAATTCAAACACTTTCATCTATGTTATCAAAAATGTATGCTACCTCTCCCAAAATAACTTCAAGGTGTAATATTCAAGATAGATTTTATTTCTCACATACAGATATAACATGAAGGCTAACGTTGCAATTTGCAGAACCTTGACTGACATAGGCTAACTCACATCATTTATCCCTTCCTCTGTTTAGACGTTTGCTCTTGATAGTATTCATTCACGTCGTCTTAGGTGACTTGAGGGAATTCATCGAGATGATTGGTCATGCGATATATATCCACCGATCTCTAATAGTATATTTCTAAACTAATGTATAACCATTATCCACCACTGTAAATAATTGACAGGAAGAGCATTATCCCTACTTCCGGTCTTCAATTGTTCCGTGATAAAGGCCTGTAATAGAAGTTTGGGGGTTTCACTTTCAGAAACAGTAGGATCTCTGTTTTAAATTGTTTGATCAGAGCATTTAAGAAGAGCATATTGCTTGAGTAGACCAACGCGACACGCTTGTCCCTCCGAGAGACGGAGTTGAGGAGGATCTGTCATAACCTATTATTTTTGATGTAACGTCACCGAAATTTAACACATCTAAGCGTGAGTATCAGCGTTGCAAACCTGATCTTGGACGATTGATTTGCACGATACGCCACCTATGCGTATGACGAGAACTCAGCAAGTTAAAGAAAAGAATATGCACGGCACTCATGCGCTTAGGTGAAACGCATGCACTGGCCTGAAAAAGTCAGTGCGCAGTATATATGAAGAAATCCATTGACGGTAACGGGAACAGCGTTATGACTATGAAAACAGTAATTCATTTGATTACTTTGATTATGATGGGTTAGCAGTCGGTGCTAATTCTCCGGTCACAGAAACGTTGTGAGATGGACCAAAATGTCTCGCGTCTTCGGTTCTGACATGTTTCGAGTAGCTTGAGAAATAGAGCTTTTCACCAAATTTATCCTTTAAGTTACCTTCCAGACGCACAGAAAAGATTTGGATTACCATTTTGAGGAGATTTTAAAAGCAGGTTAAATGCGCACTTTCATCATATGACATCTAATCCGAATAGAATGTTTCTTCATGTAAACGGGCAACCCAGAATTTAAAAAAAAAAATGTTCAATACTTTATATAACACTGGAATTGGCCTTTAGTTGTCATCTATAACACTGCATCAAATCATACACAAGGTGCATTCATGTTTTCATTTACCTTAACAAACCAATGATCAAATGAGCTTGCCCTCATCCACAAATAGCCTTTTCTGTTTGCCTTTTCTCTTAAACTCTTACCATTTTTTTTAACAGGTGTTAAAGAAGAATTAGAGATACAGAGGGTGAAGCATGCAAATGTTACTTTTGCTTTGGAGGCTAATATATCAGGTGGGAGAGGGTAGACTTACATTTTAAATAAGTAATTAAATGGTATTTAATATAATAGGGTACTTAGCCTTTCTCCGACATCCCTTCGAGCATGGCTGTCTATAACTCTATTAAGCCAATATGATTGTTTTAGTTTATTTAAACATTCACTATCATGTTATAAATATTTATAATGAAATGGACAATGTATTGTTTTAAAACAGACACACAAAATATGTTATTTGATCTGAAAAGCAAAAATCGTAATCTTACAGAGGAAATCAGAAAGCTGGAAGGTGAGAATCAGAGTGGACCATGCTGCCCCACATTGTAAATACATTTTTATAGTTGTTTTATTTGTTATAATTATTAATTGAATGATTTTTAAACTTCCTTAAAAAGGAAAGAAGTGTGCACCTGGTTGGGAATTTTCCAGTGGGAAGTGCTACTACTTCTCTAATGATAAGAAGAACTGGTCTGAGAGTAGAGATGCCTGTGTGACTATGGGAGGACATCTGGTCATCATAGAGACTGCGAAAGAACGTGTGAGCAGTTGTTAATTGACAACATTTCTATTTCTAATGAAAGATGTGTTGAATGCTGATAACCTTTTTACACCACTATTTTTAAACCATCAACAAAAAAGTGCTTGAATGATAAGATTGCTATACATATGTGTCACTCTAAACACTTTCAATGTAGACAGTATGATGTGTGAGAGTATGATGGTTGTGTCCATGTACTCTTACTTTATCATACACACGCTATTTTCTAAACACCTCCTCCACAATGTTTTTTTTTTCCTAGAATAGCACAAAACATTAGCCTAGAACTCTAGGCGCACTCTAGCTGTGGCAAATTGAATTTGCTCAGTCTAGCGATGAGCCATAGGTCAGACCTTGATTGTGTCTGAGCTGTTTCTGAGCTGTTTACACACTAGGTTGTATTCAGACATCATGGTGTTTAGCCAATCACAACATTATATCTGGACAGGGAGTTATTGGACGGGCTTATAGCGTTATTTGAATCTTGTTACACTGTAGTTGCTAGTTACGCTGATTAGTTTTAGATGTTTTACCCGGGGGTCTATCACTTGTCGCCAGACTATACATTCATTTGATAGTCTGGCTTGTCAGGCTAACAAAACATATTGTATCCTGTTAGATAAACTTACAAGAAGGGTCCATTTATTCAATAAATAGTGACATGTTATGCTACAATCATTACCTCCGCCAAGGAAGATAGGTTTTTCGTTGGGGTTTGTATGTTTGTCTGTCTATCAGAAGTTGGACAGATTTTATGAAATGTTTACCAGAGGTGTGTCTCTGCCCAAGGAAGAACCCAATACATTTTGGTGATTATCCAGATTAGGATATTTTAAGGAATTCTTTAGGTTACTATTGACAGATATCATGTTCATCAATAACACTGGAACTGTAGGGGGCGCAATTGTACATAAACATGTCTGGAATGCCATCTGGAATTCATATATTGCGTCAGTGACCATGTTGGCTTGGCGGAGGTCTGCACTCCGAGTGCTTTTCGAGTTTTTATTGTTCCCTCAGCGTTTTAGGAGATTTGGTCTAATTGGAGTACAGCTTCATGAACTATGTTAAAATGATTAATATGTTTGTGTGTCTTTAGGATTTCCTGAAGAAAAATCATGAAGACTACTGGATTGGTCTAAGTCAACCCGAGCCTGGCGGCGACTGGTACTGGGTAAACAACATAAAACTCACCGACCCAATGTTGGTACTATTCAAACATTTACCCATCTCAACTGATCTCAGTGAAACTTTATATAAACAAAGAAAAAATAGCTTCCATGACTACTATATTATACTTTTATGCTCACTGACTTCATATTTGGTATTATTCCAGGTTTTGGCTGGATCGGCAGCCAGATGACTCTAAGGAAATTTCAAAGAAAGGAGAAGACTGCGTCAATATAAAGAATGGAGGGTGGAATGATAACGCGTGTCCTACAAGGCTCAAAACAATTTGTGAAAGTAAAAGCTGTCGTCCAGATGACCAGTGACTGGTGGATGCACTATTCAAAACAAACAATAATTCCAAAAGTTTATGCCTGTAGGGGGGCGTTCACACAGGGTTTTTATGTTAAGAAAACACCTGACCAGGGTGGATTTTTAAGAAACAAAAACTGCCAGCGGGTTTCTGTCCAAAAAACTGCACCGATGAAGAGTTCATTCTAGAACACATGTACGTTACAATCGTTAGGCTAGGCTACAAACTTTAGCTTGGGATACTTGTATCAGTGTCAACCAGCACCTGTTATAGTATTTGGATGAGAAAAGTAGCCCCATTTTAATAGCGGGTGGTTTCCATGTGGTAGATATTATGATATAACGTGTTGGTTTTGTCATAGCGTTCTTCGTGTTCACTCACAAGAACAACTAGTTGCTCCGTCGGTAACGACTTTATTATTTTGTTCGCCATCTTTATTTTCTAAACTCAGAATTTTCCTTAGACCTTCCATTCTGACCCAAGTTCTCGTTCATTGGTCAACTGTCAAAAAGCGCCTGACGTCGGGTGCTTTTTCTTGGCGAGTTGAAGTTTGTCAACTTGAAAACCACCGGGAGCAGGGAAAAAAAACCTCTTAGCAGCGGTGTTTTTAAAAAGCTTGCAGTCTTTTTTTCAAAACCACTCTGTAGCCTACCATATAGGGATATAATGTAAAACGTCCACCCACAGCTGAGAAAAAAAACAAAAAACAAATGTGAACTCCCCCTAACTATTTTTTTTTAGATGTTCATAACAGGTTTATACAGTTTATAGTAGTTTATGATAGTAATGTTGTCAAACAACCCATCACTTCAATTCATTATGTTCTTGCTCCCTGATGAAATTGAATCAGAATAAGCTTTGTCTGTTTCAGTTCAGTTATCACATCCTTTTTTTTATTTATTTTTTTTTACATTTGTTATATTTGTTACATGTCAGAATAAAAAGATTTTATTCTATTTTTCTGAACTTGATTTTTTTTCCTTTTCCCTTTTTTTGAGACCATTCCTAAAGTTTATTAAAAAAAAAAAAAAACTCCTTAGTTTTGGGGTATCCTTCCACAGGCTTTCCACAATAGTTTACTGAAATTTTGGCTTGACAGAACTGGTATGACTGGATCAGGTCTTTTTAGGCCTACTTGCATACATGTCATCTCAGTGCTTCAATATATTTTCTTATGTCATCATGCCATCTGTTTAATCTCGTGCCCCAATCCCTCATGTTGCAAAGCAGCTCCACAATATGATGCTGCCACCCTCATACTTCAGGCTTGGGATGGTTTTACAGGAGCAGACACACTGTAGTGTCCAAAGCACACTTTCTCCTCCCTCCCTCCCTCCTCTTCTCTGCTATAGGCTCACTCCATGTGAGTCTCTGGTTCTATCTGGTAACTGACGCATTCAATTAGATACTTCTTGGTGACAGTGCCTGTTATCTGAATAACATGGTTGGTTTATGACTTCTCTATTGTTCATTCAGACTGCTAATGTAACACTGCAGATGTCACCCCACCAAATGTAGGGGCAGGAGCAGGGGAAAAAAACCTCTTAGCAGCGGTGTTTTTAAAAAGCTCCCAGTCTTTTTTTCAAAACCACTCTGTAGCCTACCATATAGGGATATAATGTAAAACGTCCACCCACAGCTGAGAAAAAAAAACAAAAAAACAAATGTGAACTCCCCCTAACTATTTTTTTTTTAGATGTTCATAACAGGTTTATACAGTTTATGGTAGTTTATGATAGTAATGTTGTCAAACAACCCATCACTTCAATTCATTATGTTCTTGCTCCCTGATGAAATTGAATCAGAATAAGCTTTGTCTGTTTCAGTTCAGTTATCACATCCTTTTTTTTTTTTTTTTTTTTTTTTTTTTACATTTGTTATATTTGTTACATGTCAGAATAAAAAGATTTTATTCTATTTTTCTGAACTTTTTTCCTTCAGGCTTGGGATGGTTCATACTTCAGGCTTGGGATGGTTTTACAGGAGCAGACACACTGTAGTGTCCAAAGCAAATTAGATACTTCTTGGTGACAGTGCCTGTTATCTGAATAACATGGTTGGTTTATGACTTCTCTATTGTTCATTCAGACTGCTAATGTAACACTGCAGATGTCACCCCACCAAATGTAACAACACTTGTCATGTATTTTGATTCTGACACTTTATTTTACTTTATTTACTCTGTCTATATGGCTACAGGCCTACTAATTAATTTCACTAATTCAATTTTGAGGCATTTTGGAACACAAGTCGAACTGCGTGTTGGTGTGTTCGTTTGCTCCCCAGGCCTGGCTCTGATCTCATCTCTACACCAATTAAGCCCAAGCTTTCAGCCAATAGGCTTAATTTATTTAACTGAGGCTAGCTCAGCCTGGTTTGCATCCATTACAGTTAGAATATATGGAAATTATTATGGTTATTCTTGCCCCAGTTACTCTTTGGTGCTCTCTAGGTGATCATAGGTGCTCCTCGTACTGTAAAGTGCTGGAATTGTATTGCATTTGGTGCTCTACCAATAACATTGAATTGAATAATGGGGGTGTAACAATAAATTGTCTGTCTCTTGCACTTTTATAGCCTAGAACTCCAGTCACACTCTAGCTGTAGCAAATTTAATTTGCTCAGTGAGTACGTCTAGCGATGAGCCATTAGTCAGACCTCGATGGTGTCTGAGCTGTTTACGCTCTAGGTTGTATTCAGACATTGTGGTGTTTAGCCAATCACAATGTTATATTTGAACAGGGAGTTATTGGGAGGGCTTAGCTTGTTAGTTGCTGCGCTGATTAGTTTTAGCCATTTTACCCAGGGTCTATCACTTGTAGCCAGACTATAGGCCTACATTTAGGCTATGTGATAGTATGGCTTGTCAGGCTAGGGCTTTTACAGACTTGCTTAACAAAAATGGAAAAACTTCCTCAGGTTGATGCAGAATATACAGTATGCGCACCAAAACATTTTGTTTAGGGAACCCAAATGGCTATCACTGGCCCCATTTATTATAATGGAAAATAAATAATTAAATATAATAAAAGGAACTCTAGTATGACAGTAATAATACAGCCTCTACAGTAATAATAACAGCTATTTCAAATAGGGGAACTTCTTGAATATATTGCTACTATTCTGCTCTAGAGGAAATGTGGGGTCATGCTGACACAAATGTACACAAGTGTTACTTCCTACCTTAAGGAAACTGGTGCAGGTGACCTTTAAACAGGATCAAAATAGAAGGCAGCAGACAGCACTTACCAGTTACCAAGCTTCATTTCAGATGTGGACTACAAGACGATAATTCAACTCCAGGTGAGCTTTGACTTTTTGTGAATTTGTCTGATCATTGGTGTATAGCCTTGGTTCACAAAATAGGGCCTGATCCCAGTAGTAAGGTGGGGTTGGGATAACTAACTTTAGTAATGTCTTCTTGTATGTATTAAAGAGGATATGCTCAAAACAGCCAAAAAGTAAAGCCCTCAGAGAGCACAGACCTCTGTCAAACAATAGGGTCACTGGTGAAATGCAAATTCACCAGTTCTGGATGACCACCAAAATGTAATCATCAGTTCTTTGACTTGCCCATGATGTCTGAAAAAGTCATCAAAAATGCCTGCATAACTTTTGTAGTTGTTTTTTACACAAATAGACTAAAGTTGGCAAAAATGTAACAATTCCTAAGACTTGTTATGGGCAGTATGATATTTGTATTGTATATTATCTGACATTTTGAAACTACACTATACTTATTACAAAAGTTGAGAGTACTGCTGTAGGACATAATATGTTTAATGTCTACTACTTGAAAAATCTTGGAATTGGATTTGATGATTGAGAACATGGGTTTCAACGTTCTGAAATTATCCATTAGGTGTTGACAAGTTTATGGTTTTATTTGTTTATTTATCAATTTTTGACCTTTTCTTTTAATTAGTTATTGGGGTGATCATACAACCTTTCAGGAAGTCCACTTCATGCTGCAATAATATTTTCGAACTCAGACCAACTCAAGACCTTAACTAATTTTTACAAAGGCTACCTTTAAATCGCAATCACTATGAAATGTTGCATATATGCTCAAATGGGACTCCAAATGCAGGCTGTTAGGCTACAAGAAAAGGGGAATGTTGAAAAGGGTTTTACTTTTCCTCTGTGTTTAACAGGTTCAGAGACATAAATAGCCTACAGTTTTTCCTTGCCCCTGTTTCTCATGGATGCTTCCCATACTGTCTGTAAAGTGTCGCGAGACAAAGTACTGTATTTGAGCGCTCTACAAATAAAATTGAATTGAATTGAATTGAATTTTAGAGCACTTTGCACACATTGGTCTCATCACATAATTGGACTCTTCTTTGTCTTTTATAATTTATCAAAGCCATGCAGGAAGATGAGGTGACATACTCAGACATTTCCATTACCACAACAGGAAAGAGTAATAAAGAAACCAGTGGTGAGTATGGTGGCCCTGTCAAACCACAACACATTAAGACCTTAAAGGAACATTCCACCTTTTTATGGCAATGGGTTATATTACCCTCTGCCCTCCTTACCTGGAGTTACATAGGCAAAAGGACTTTGGTTTCAGTGCATGCATTTTCCTACTCCTGCAACCCCATTTTTTTTTTCTTGGCGCATAGCAACTCTCTGGCAACATACTTTCCATCACCTATGCTAAGCTAAAACAGGGGTTGCCAGACTAGGAAAACGCATGCACTGAGAGCAAAATGCTTTTACCCAAATATGTAACTCTAGGTAAGGGGATGAATAACCAATTTTCATTTTTAAAAAAATCTTCTTTTTCTTCTTCTTCTTCTTCTTCTTCTTCTTCTTCTTCTCTCTAACATTGATTTTCCACATTTTCTATGCTGAATTAAAATGAAGGCGATGATGCAAATGTCATCTACTCTCAAGTCCATGCTCGCCAAGAAGGTATGGCACACAAACACATTAACACAACACATACTATCAATTTAACAAAATTCTGTGTGTCTGTTTTATTTATTTGTTTGTTTGTTTGTCTTTTCAGTCCCAGCTAGTAAACCTGTCACTTTACCTCCTGCTGCTGTTTTTGCTGAGCCTAAACCTGATCCTGGTGTCTCCTCACCAAAGGAGAGCCGCGCATGTCTAACTTTTAGTTTTAGTCAATCAATCCTCCTATTCTCTGTCTGTGTGCTTCTGTTGGCTCTTGCTGTAACAATGGGAGGGCTATGTGAGTACAAGTATAAAATCTCTCGCACTACTCATAGACTCGAGTCTTCACATGTTACACTGCATGACCACAGAGATCAGAAATGGCACAATATCACTTCAGATTCAGACATCTTTATTAATCCCATCAGTGGGCAATTAAGTTTGCAGTCCCAGTCTCCATCAATCAACAATAAATAGTAATCTTATAAATAAATAATAATAATAATAATAATAAAAAAAATATCACTGTTGATGAAGAATCTTTGGTAATGCGATCAATGTCACTGATGGATGTGGTTATTATGGTTATTTTTTTTTCTCTTTTGTAGATGCTATGAAGGAAAAACAATACTCAGGTTAGTGAATTTAATGCTGAGACACCAGTGAGGAACTCTGGTGTTTTTCACTTCATAGACAGGCCCTAACCCACAATCATGTAATAAATTCATCTGAACAAAGAATTGCTCTATTACATATGCTTACTTTGGTGTATGAATACATCAGGGGGTCAGGATTTGGCTGTAGATTTGTCAATTAGCAATTCACTTCCTTGACACCATTTTAACAGAAACACGTCTTAGCTTTGCTGAAGGCTGCGTCCAACTTCTTCAACTCATCCACCTTTTGCAACAAGCCCTATTATTCCAACGATCACACAATTCAACTTTGTGCAACTTCTTGCCAACTATTTTGCAAGGTGTTGGTCTTCCTTCAGGTCTCTTTCCTCTTTTCCCCCACTATTCAACCATCAATCATCAGTAACAACAGCCACTGCTGGTGGCACCATTTGTGTGTCTATTAGTGAACTCCTCTTAGTAGACACGCCTGTAGGGCACAATGTCATCTGCTATTTAGACACGGTGCGTCTTTGGTGGAGAAACGAAGAATGTGCTCACAAGAAGTCTTGATTGTTCCTGACATATGCAGTTTGTTGTCATCTATATATACTAGAGCCTGCTTTTATTTTGGTAATTAAACAAATATAAGAAATTCAATTGAAATTGCTGTTTAATTAATGCTATAATGTAGGCCTATGACACAAAATCCAGCTGAAAAAAAATTGCATTGATTTGTTGGTAGTACCCCTATAACAGTAGGGTAAGGAGGAGTCAGTTGGTTGCCATCTACAACACCGCATCAAACCTTAACAAGCCAACTACATGTAGCTTTCAAATGAGCTTGACCTCATCCATAAATATAGCCTTTTCTTTATGTTTGCCATACCAAAACATTGGTAATTTTTAAAGAAGACATAGAGATACTGAAGGTGAAGCATGCAAAGGTTACTTTTGCTTTGGAAGCAAATATATCAGGTGGGAATAAATAGACTTAAATATTAAATAGGTAATTACACAAAAATATTGTTTTTATAATTCACCATCATATTATGAACATTTATAATGGAATAGACAATGTTTTTTTGTTATTGTTTTTTAAACAGACACACAAAATATGTTATTTGATCTGGAAAGCAAAAATCTAAATCTTACCGATGAGATCACAAAGCTGGAGACGGCGCTTGAAGGTGAGAGTCGGAGAAAATCCATGTTGTCCCAACATTGTAAATACACTTTTCCCTACATTATTGTTTTATTTGCCATAATCATTAATTGAATGATTTTTAAACTTCCTTAAAAGGAGTGAGGAATTGTGCACCTGGTTGGGAATACTTCAATGGGAAGTGCTACTACTTCTCTAATGATAAGAAGAGCTGGTCTAAGAGTAGAGATGCCTGTGTGACTATGGGAGGACATCTGGTCATCATAGAGACAGAGGAAGAACTTGTGAGCACAGTTGTTAATTGATAACATTTCTATTATAATCAAAGAGGTGTTGTCATGCTGGAATGAGTACTGCATTTCCAATTGCATTATGCGCCCATAAAATAGATTTTGAGTAAATCACCACTGATTGTGAAGGGACCCTGTGCATTTTTTGCCGTTTATGCCAGAAACGCCATACAAACCATTTTTCTGTTTCTGGCACAAACAATTACAATTTGTACAAAAAAAAAAAAAAAAGTCATGCTCTCAAAGTGAACTGCTAGTTGGATATTTGCGTTTGTGTTCAGTCTGTGTTGTTCCAAGTTCTCTTTTCGACTTGCTGCCTAGTAGCCTGACACGTCAGACTATATCATAAGAATGTATAGTCTGAAGACCACTGATAGACTGTACCTCAATGGAGGGGCGGGTGATTGCGTTGTCTTTCAAACTGCCTCTCCACGTAATAGGCTAGTGTTCCGGCCAGTGGTACCAGCTGGTATATCAAACTTTTCCCGTAGCCCGTCGGTAACACGGCAAAGACATCTTTTTCAGAACGAAAAACTTCAGTGCTCTTTCTTGTTTCACTTTCAAAGAAAATGACAAGTGCAATTCGTCCAAAACTAAAGCCAAAGACGATTCCGCTCTGGTTTGAGCAGGGCTGTCGTCATCGTACAAAGCCCGCCTTACGATTTCCTGTACACATACCGCGCTGTGATTGGTTATCCGCCTCCAGAGGAAGGCGGGTTTCTATCAGTGGCCTCTAGACGTACCTCTGTGCAAATTCAAATTTGCTACCACTAGGGGTACGTTCTAGAGTCTAGGCTAGCTGCCTAGTGCAGTGGGCAAGCTTGTGCAACCGGGCTATGCTTGAATGGCGCCAAATCGGCTCAATGGTGTTTTTTGCCCCCAACGGCATCTTCCAGGCAGCACAGCCTAAAAGGCACTACCTCAACCCTATTCCTAACCCTAACCCCCTCATCCTAATCCAAACTGAGGGGAGTAGTGCCTTGAAGGCAGTGCTGCCTGGAAGGCACTGTTGAGGGCCAAAAATACCAAAGACCGCCAAATCGTTTAGGTTTCACTTGAGTAGCCTACAGTTTAGGTTTCACTTGAGTAGCCTACAGTTAGTGCCAGCTTCAATAAAAAAGCAAATAGTTTTTAATTATTATTTTCAATTTGTCTGTATTAAAAATACATTGTATCCTACATATCATATTATGGTATGAATGTATTGTTATAGCCTACCACTGAATATTTATTTCCCTGCCAATATGGTACAGTCTGTTGATAATGTGATTGTGTATCAATCAATATACAAAAGATAGCCTATATTTTTTCTATATCAGACTTTCCTAAAGAAGAAAGCTGAAGATTACTGGATTGGTCTAGCTCAGAAACCACCGGAGGGAGACTGGTATTGGGTGGACAACACACTCTTCACAAACCTCACGTTGGTATAAGCCAAACATTTTACAATGGTCTCAAAGAATGTTTACCCTTTATGTCTCATATCTACTATTTGCAGAAAGTAAAATAGTATATGTGACCCACCAACACGAAACCAGGCATAAGTCTCCGGATATCAAAAATGAGTTATCTATGTAGCTTGATAGAGCAGAAACAGAGGTTTATCAGGGTGAAAATTATGTTTCTATCATAAGCAGAACCAGAGTTATGGCAAATTTACTCTCGGAGTTTGGACACATTTCGCAATATACCTTTTCAAGAAATCATCGAAAATGTCTTTGATCAGTGAACCCGGAACTTATGATTACCCTTAATTACTTAACTGAATAAACACCTTTATTGACCAAATTTGAATGTAATGCCCACAGAAACTGAAAATATAAGTGTTAAGGTACCGTTTTCTGCTAAAATGTCAAAACACATAAAAAATTGCCTACGTGTCTAAATTTGGCTGTAGCTCTGATCGTGCCAGTGCTACTTATGCCTGGTTTTGTGGTGGGTGGTCACATATTTTCCACAGATAAGTAAAACTAGACAGCTACTGTGTGGCTGGCATATACTGTACAGTGCTCTCTATAATTGGCACCCCTGGTAAAGATGAATGTAAAGTGGAATAAGAAAAGAATCTTTAAAGGAAAATTCGAGATACAAAATACAACATTTTGGTGTCGATCGTTCTATTTCTAGGATCAGGTGACTGAGACAACCATGGTAGAGACTTGATAAGACTGATAAGTAACCTATGTTTTTGTTTATGTTTTGTTTTATTGTCCCAGTAGTTGAGCAAGCCATGACCCACTTTTACTGATTTGAGAGTGCCTGCAGATTTTGAAGTATTTCAGGGACATCATGATGGCTTCCACCTTAAAGATATTCCTAGAGGCCTTTGAAATTAAAAAGAAATATTGCCAATATTCACCATAACTATCAGTGGGCAGGGGGCTGTTTTCAGTATTGTAATTCCTCTAGACATGTAACACATCCTGAGTGATAAAGCTTATTTTTTATCCCATTGGACCATGAAACATAATTCGGCATAGGGGGATTTTCTAGCCTTTTTTACCACCCCATTCACTATGCAAGGGGAAAAGATGCATGGTTTGTCATCCACGCAACGTTGTAATAGTTTCAAACAATGTATTAACATCATATTTATTAGGCTTGCCTATAATTGTGGCACATGTTTTTGAGAGAAATATTTATTTCGGTTTCTTCTTCTTATTATTATTATTATTATTATTATTATTAATAATAATATTATTATTATTATTCTAAGGGCTTCAGACACTTGGGGACATCACACAGGCAACGTTTTTACTGTTAATTTACCAGCCTCAAAGTCACTTTGATGATTAAATGGTTCATTATGGGGTGACCAATGGCTCTCTCATCAGTCTGTAGCATTTGTTTCGCGGTAATCCCGCTTGCAGAATGTCTGGTGCCAGGTCCATGAAATAAAACTGAAAGTAGATGTATCTGAAATCACATTTATTACTGGCTTGTCAGACAACTTAATACACAAAAAAAAACATAATCTCTGGTTCGTACTCTTTGGTTTGCAAATAAATTAACATTGATTGTTGAAAATGTACAATGTAGTTGTATTTTATAGTAACATTTCGGCGACTGTAGGTGGAGCTCCGGAGATAGAAACCGCAGTCCTGCATGCGTCTTTAACGTAGAAACTTCATTCAAACTGCGTTTCGAAGGTCTCACTTCAGCTGGGATTGCATGTCATGATTAACTAATTTATCTGTTTAAACTGCTCAACTATTTTATCTGTTCAGCCATTTAAACTGTCTATCGTAAACTATGCATCTAGGCAACTTTATCTATAACCTACCTAGCAACCAACATACCTACCCTAGCAACAACCTAGCAACCACCTCAAGTACCCTAGCAACGGCCTAGCAACCACTTCCACAGTTGCAACCTAGCAACCAACATAGCAACCGACATGCTTAACCTAGCAACCACCACACCTACCCTAGCAACAACCTAGCAACCACCTCAAGTACCCTAGCAACGGCCTTGCAACCACCAACCAACCACAGTTGCAACCAACATAGCAAATGACATGAATAACCTAGCAACCACTATACCTACCTTAGCAACAATCTAGCAACCACCTCAACAGTTGCAAAATATCAACCAAGATAGGAACTTGAATTTCTGAACTGGAATTAAGGTTTTCATGCACTCGCAATTTCCCTGAAGTAATATTTTCTAGTTTCTTTTTGATGCTTTTCATTTTCTCTTTTTGATGTGCGCTCGTTCTCAATCATTTTCATTGTCAGATTACCTTAAATTTCTATTATTTCTTTATTCCATTTTCTTGTCTTTATCAGGGTTGCCAATAATTATGGATGCTGTACATTACACAAACTATTTACTATATCTAAAGACTTTGAAGGTTATTTTTAGTTATGCACTCCTTGTTTGTTTGATATACCTAGACTTTGGGGTACAGGTCAACCAGACAACTACTTCCACTCATATCTGGATCGAGAAGGAGAGGACTGTGCCATGACTATGAAAGCTTTTAATGGAAAGTTTAATGATAACCACTGTGCTACACCTTTGTCAAGTATTTGTGAAAGTAAAAGCTGTTAAAGAGTTGAGTTAAAACATAATATAATCACAACATTGATTTCTTTAACACTCAAAATAGAAAGTTAATGAGTTTCTTTGAATTTTCTGTTTTTCTGCACTAAATCACTAAATATGATATGATCATAACTCACCAGTATGACCAAACACAGTGTGATGAAGCTAATTTCACAAATTAACTGATTGAATTCCATGTTGTCATTGTAAACATCCAAGAAATGTCAGAAATTTCGGTGGGGAAAGTAAGAACCCTTCAATTCAATCATATGTTGGCAAACCTTTTGCAGGGATAAGCTGGAAGAATGATGAACTGGGGGCTTATTGATTTTTCCTTGCAGTAAAGACTGATGCTGTTTGGATGCCACATAGTGTCAATGTCAATTTATTTATGCAGTAAACCCACAAGCGAAGTGCAGCGAGCAGCATAACGAATCATCTGATGCAAGTGAGGTTATTGTATCTTAGCTTATTTATTCCTATAAAAGTCGACATGGATATTGATATAAGACAGGGGTTCTCAAAGTTTTGATACGTGAGGGTCAATTTAGGGACCCAACATTGAACTGAGGGCCGCCAAAGGGGCGGGGGAGAAAAAAAAATCTCATTTGTAATCATTGTAATGTAATGACCATGTTGCATATCAACAGTTTAAGCTACTTTATTGCAATAAATTGATGCTTATTGATGCCCCTAAACACTAATTCTTTCAAAGCAATGTACAGTTTTACCAGTTTTACAGATATTATACTGTATGTCCTCGTGGGCTGCCAGGGAATGTTTCCACGGGCCACCATTAGCCCCCGGGCCGCACTTTGAGAACCTATGATATCAGAGAAATAATGTTCCTCCTGCACACACTGTAGGGTAGCCTAGAACTCTAGACGTACCCCTAGCGGTAGCAAATTTGAATTTGCACAGCAGATACGTCTAGAGGCCACTGATAGACACCCGTTGTATCCTTCCTCTGGCAGGGGATAACCAATCACAGCGCGGTATGTGTACAGGAAATCGTAAGGCGGGCTTTGTACGATGACGACAGCCCTGCTCAAACCAGAGCAGAATCGTCTTTGGCTTTAGTTTTGGACGAATTGCACTTGTCATTTTCTTTGAAAGTGAAACAAGAAAGTGCACTGAAGTTTTTCGTTCTGAAAAAGATGTCTTTGTCGTGTTACCGACGGGCTACGGGAAAAGTTTGATATACCAGCTGGTACCACTGGTCGGAACGCTAGCCTATTACGTGGAGAGGCAGTTTGAAAGACAACGCAATCACCCGCCCCTCCATTGAGGTACAGTCTATCAGTGGTCTTCAGACTATACATTCTTATGATATAGTCTGACGTGTCAGGCTAACAAAAAAGGGCAATAACACAAAAATATCACTGAAAATATTTGTGTCCTATTCATTCACTGTTAAATCCACTAATTTGTGGATTTGTGTTTGACACAGTGTAGCCAAATAGGTGAACTGTCTGTAAGTAAGCACTAGATGGCAGTTGAGGTCCCTAAATTGACCTTACTCTGGAAAATAGGTGTGTCTTCCAGTTATTTGGCCACCATAAAATGAGGTCAGTTTACATACTTGACATTGAGTATACAACAGATGGTGGTCATTATTGAGCAAATGAATGTTGGAAAGTGATGATGATGTCACAAGCCCTCTCCTTTCTACACTGCTGTTGGCAGGAAAATATGCCTGTGGTGACAGGAAGCTGTTAAGAAAAAATAAAACGTTTGTATGGGAATCTAATGTAAAGCTAGAAACGCTGCCTCATAAAATGATTTAAGGTGTTGTGTGACGTCAGGTTCCCTACGTTCTCTACACTATATAAAAAAGGACACTTTTGAACGAAATTGAGAAACTAGTCATAAGGATGTCAGATGACAAAAACTACTATAATGTCAAACCAAAGGACACACCAGAAGAGAAAACTTCAGGTAACTGAAAACAATATCATCAATTTTATGTGTTCTTGTTAACAGTAAGGAGGCTGTGAAAATAGATTTTTATGCTCACATAGGGCAATTTTTTATTTGGTTACGTAATTTTCTCTTTTTTATCTCTTATTATTACTTCTGCCAAGGAGGTTATGTTTTTGTCGGTGTGTGTCTGTCTGTGTGTGTGTGTGTGTGTGTGTGTGTGTGTGTGTGTGTGTGTGTGTGTGTGTGTGTGTGTCTGTGTACAACATAACTCGAAAAGTGCTGCACGGATTTGAATGAAATTTTCGGACAACGTGTGTTTTAGAACGACTAAGAACTGTTTCGATTTTGGTGGCGATGGGTGATCCAGAACACCATCTGTGACCATATTGTCTTGGGAGAGGTCTGCGCCCTCTGAGCGCTTTTCTTGTTCTTCCAGTGACAACTGTTGTTAACACCAACTGTTAACACTATTAATTTGGTTTAACTAAAAAAAAATAAAAATAAATGAAAGATGAAAAATATTTTGACCCACAACACTACACACTCAGTGCAAGTGCAGCATTAACAATATCAGGAGGAGGAACCACTGGCCTTTTGTTGTATCTCATATTGGTGTTGTATTGTGAAGACGTCAAAATGTTACAGTGATCTGTGGTTTACTAATTCTCTTTGGTCCAGTTTATTGCCAGTTCTTCCCCATCTGTGTTTGGTGTAATCATATCCTCTGCGTGATGTCTTCCTCTTTTAATGTAGTCTTGCACTTTTCTCTTGAACTTGTTTAAAAGTACTACACAAATAAGAACTTTAAAGAGGCCCTATGCAAGTCCAGTGGCGCCATCCATAAAGTTAAGAATCAAACAAAGCAGTTATAAAGCATTTCTGCCAATAATTCTCCATGTTTGCATAGTCGATGGAGCAAGCCACTACCATGGTGTACCAACAGTTGAATGAGCTGAGAAGGTAATGTTGAAATGTTCCCAAATCCTGAGACACTTGCTCTTGTAAAAGTAAGGTGCCTGATGTGTCAAACTGGCTGCCTGATGTGTCAAACTGCGCGTCTGCACTCTTAGTGTTTTTCATTCACTAGTGCAGTGATTGCAAACGACAGGGGCCTGGTGTCCCTGCGAACTGAATCGACAGAAAGTGACATGTAAGACATAAAAGTACCATACAAAAGGATGTCCATTTTGCTTATTTTGTAATTTGTTTGTTTGTTTGTTTCTTTTTTGTTGTTTGTTATGAACTTCAATTATGAACTGTGAGTGATCCTCTTCTTCTCTCTACTGCCCTCAACAGGTGTAGAAGTGTCAGTAACAATGGTCAAAGAGGATCAGGTAAAAGGAAAAGGTGATATGGATTTTAAGCTTCTTGTGTTTTCAAACTGCGCTATTGAATCAGCTTTCAAACTGCTTTTATTGTATGAGTTGTTGTGGAATTAGCCGCAGTGAATCAACATGTAGTCCTGCTGATTTACAGTTTTAAGCACTCTTGATAGCCATCACAATGACATAATTGCGTGCACCGCAGACTGAGATGACAAAACGGCAACTAACGTTCACAGTTTTGTTTTGACAAGCCTCATTCTGTTAACGTTAGCTGCCATTTCCCCATCTCAGTTAATTTAGTCATTATGGTGGCTATTAATTTTCCTGGTGAACCAGTAGCCTGTAAGTAACAGGCTACTGGCACACTGCCCTTTCACGCCTCTCCGCAGGTGTGGTTTAGTCAAAAGATGCTTGCACGTGGTTGGAGCAACCTCATATGAATGACATGACACTTCGACCACTCACGTTGAAGCTTTGTGACGTAGGACGTGTCGTCACCTAAGCGCCGCCAGGTCGGGAACCAAACGTCATACCCACTGAAATCCCTCCCTACGATCCTGATTCGTCGTGCTGCCCCGGTTATTTCAAAAACGGAGGAGGAGAGCGAATCACTGGTGTACCAGAAGGTTTGTGAAGCCCAGCCCCCTGGGCGTCAACACATAGCTTCTGGTGCACGGAAAGCTATTAATAGCACTTAGCACTGTAAAAAGGAATATGGAAAGACACTATAATATGGAGGAGCAGTGATTCAATTGAGGCTATTGCGACTACTTGAACTGCATGTAAAATCTGAGGCATTTGAACAGCAGTGTGACATTGCTGTCGCTGTACAGTTCAATGCTCAACTCAACTTTTCTAGCATTGTCTAAATAGCCTCGACCTAGTACTTCAAAAAGGAATCACAATCTTTACCTTGACTATCTTCAAAGCGAATACTTTATTCAAACTTTTTGAATTTTTGAATATATGCCAGGCCACTGCAATTTGTATCATTCTTGCTACAGGTCCTCATTCATCCCCAGCTCAGAAGTGGCTACATAAATGGCTGCAAGTTTACAATGGATGAAGTAGGTCTGCTGAATCTGAAGTTAACCATCCTGGCCGTATTTTGTGTCATCCTTGGAACTTTTCTTGCGGCATTTGAAGTCCAACGTGAGTATTTTCATTTGTTTATTGTTTAGTTAACAATTGTTTAAGTTAAACAATTATCGATCTGTTTTGTAATTAATGGAATTCACTGGAATGTTTATATTTCATAAAATATAACAACACTAACATTTTCCTTGTTTAGATTTCTTGACTACAGAAAAATGTGCAGGAGAGTTTGCCTTCTAACTTAACAGGTTGGTCCTGTACTGTATGTGAGTTTATGAAATAAATGTCTCATAATGTTTGTAAGTTTGCAGCAAGTTTGCTTCAGATCATATTTCCACATGCAAATTAGTTTGCAGCAATATTGCTGCATGTTTCCGGCAAATTTTTATTTCTGTAATGGAACGCAGAACTATTTATCAACCTAAACTGTAAAATGATTGCCCAGAAATACTTCTGTTTGCTTTTTACGAAAACATTGCTAAACACTGAGAAAGTGTGGGTTAGGGTTAACACTAACTGAATTTGCATTCTAAATGATGATATGAATCAACTTGCATGCTACATGATATGAATCAATATATTGGTTGTCTAAGTTATTTAAATCAGTGCAGCGACTGAACACATAGTTGTCTGTTTAAAAAAGACATAAAACATTTATGTTTAGAAAAGACATTAAAAAAAAATTATGATTTTATAACATATGGATATTTGTAAATTGGATCATGCTCGTATGTATATTAGGTGGAGTCACACCTGTCTTGTACCACCATTCGACAACGATAACAAATCCACAGCATGGGAGTCCAACATTTTAACCACTTATTTTAGGCTTTTAGGATTTTAGGCAGTTATATCTACTTTCAGTTTCTATTTCATTGATCCTACACCAGACATTCTGCAAGCGGGATTACCGCTAAACAAACACTAGAGGCTGACGAGAAAGTCATCGTTCACGCCGTAATGAACCATTTAATCACTGAAGTGACTTTGAGGCTGGTAAATTAACATTAAAAACATTGCCTGGTGTGGTTAGGACAAAGTGTAGGCCTAATGTTTTTGAACCATCTGCAAGTAAACACTAGGTGGCAGTGTTGAGCTGCCTAATTGAGATTCCACTGACATGAGTATTGATGCATTAGCCTGACATAGCCCGCCTATAATACTTCTGTTCATCCGTATTCATGGTCTGAAGGTTCTTTAACCTGACGCGATTATAGGGCGGGGAGGAGGGCATTCAGTTCTGGTTTGAAACGATTGGACAGCTCGTCTAATCAGCTTCGCTTATTGGCCGGTTGTCTCTCTACCAATTTAATCCCGCCCCAGAAGACCGTCCCCAGACCATGAATGCGGATGAACATCCGTATTAGGGGCGGGCTATGTCAGGCTATTGATGCATCCCATAAGGTTGTATAAAAGCACACAGTTTGAAAGCAGTAATGTCTTGGGTGCAGCAAAAGGAAAAAGAGTTGTGTGTTCAAGAGTGCAAACCTTTGAATAGAATTTAAATACTAGTCATAAGGATGCCAGAAGACAACATCTACTTTAATGCAATGCCAAAGGATACGACTTCAGGTAGTGTAATTGAAAACCATTTATGTGCATTAGGCTAAATGTTTTAATGTTTTTAACAATCAGGAGGCTGTGAGAGTAGATCTTAATGCCCCAAATTTAGTTGTTTACGTGTTTGATTTAGTTTCTTTGGTTTTTGTTTGATCATTTAAATGTAATGCTGCTGCTGCAGCTGCAAAAAACAAACAAACAAACAAAAAAACATTAAGGACAGAATCACCAGATTAAGTTTTCATACTACATACCACTAAATCCTAACCTCCTGTTCTTCCGGTGAACAAGAACAAGAGTATCAACCCATAACCTTGTTGTAGGGCCACTATGTCCTCTAAGAGAACATAAGTTTGGGTCCTTTAAACATTACTGCTGTCAAAGTGTATGGTTTAACTCAGGTGATTAATATGTATATAAAAAATAACTTGGATTCTAAAAAGGTAACTGCATGTCAATGTTCACTTCACTTGACATGCGCTATGCTCAACTCAGCTAGAGAATGCCTTGGCTATCAAATATAGACAAATATGGACTTTTGTAAATTATGTCCAACAAAAATGGAGGGTGACAAATGCATTAAATCAATTCATCAAAGTGGATACTGTATTGCCCAAAACTCTCCTTCCAAATCTTGGCTGCATTTCTCTCTCCAGACCTTTTTCATATTAACATGGCCTCATTCATTCAAGAATTTAGTCAATGTTTCTGTAGGGTTAGTGGATAGGTGTGAATTGCCCCAGGAACAAAGCCATGCAGTAACGATTTACTGGCTTTCTTCCTGGGGCAATCCATCATCCACTACCCCTACGGAAACATTGGGGCAAAATAAGGATACAACCTGCCCTTAGCATTCAAATTCTTACAGGAGGAAATGTTAAGGTGATTAATCATGATGAAATGTGGCAAAATCTTGCTTTTTGTCTTGCATGTAGCATCTGTGGCTCTCTGACTCAAAAAAGGGTCTTTTCCAGAGAGGAAAAGTGACTTTGTGACTTTGGGTTTGAGCATATAGTAGATCTTGTTTTGAGAACTACGTAATAGTACCCACGCCACAATTTTTAGCTAACATTCTCAAATGTTAGATATTTGAAAGACACTACATTAGATGCAGGGAAGTATCATCAACCCTAGAAAAGTACAGAGGACATGACCTTAGTGTTCTCAATGGTAACTACAGCCACAGTGATCTGTGGTTTAACATTTCTCTTTGGTACAGCTTATTGTTAGTTCTTCCCTTTATCTACAGATGGTGTAATCGTATCCCTTGTGATATCTTCCTCTTTTAATGTAATCAGTCTTTTCTGTTCACTTGTTCTAAGGCTTATAAGTAGACCCACCATAAATAAAAGTACTTCAAACAGGGCTTTGCTATCATAAAATCAGCTAAATCTGCTAAATAGATAAAAACCACCACCACACATATCAAACTGCATTCTATGTTTGTTCACCAATAGGGCAATGATTGCAAACTATGATCAGGTGCTCCCACAATCTGAATCAATAGAAAAGTAAATGTAAGTCAGAAGAGTCACAAGATGCCATGGAATGTCTATCTCAAAGATTATTTTGCTTATTTTTTTTATTATTTTTTTGTATTCATTTTGTTTGGTTGCTTTGTTGTTTATTGTTTTTTTTTTTTTTTTTTTTGTTATGAACTTCTACCATCTTCCTCTCTCTACTGCCCTCTACAGGTGTAGAAGTGTCAGTAACAATGGCCAAAGACGATCAGGAAAAGGGGAATGGTTAGTGCCATACACTCATTGAGAATAAGTACTTGTATGATATTTATGATATTGTACTTGTATGATATGTATGATATTTATCTTGTTGGAAATGCATTTAAATCTAAAGCAGTTGTACAGCAGTGCAGGTAAATATTTGCTATTACAGATCAATGTTCAGCTCTTAGCGGCAACTTTGCTAGCATTGTCAAAATACTGTAGCCTTGACCTGGTACCTCAAAAAGACACAATCTGTACCATGACTATCTTCAAAATTAATTATTTATTCAAACTATATATAAACTGTTGAAGTTTAATTATTATTTGTTTGATCAAGAGAGCTATTGAGTAGATGCAACGTTTTTGAAATCATAACAAGTCACCGCATGTTGCATCATTCCTACTGCAGGCCCTCGTTCATCCCCAGCTCAGAAGTGGCTGCATGTAATTGGCTGCAATTTTACCATGGATGAAGTAGGTCTGCTGAATCTGAAGTTAACCATCCTGGTCGTATTTTGTGTCATCCTTGGAACTTTTCTTGTGGCATTTGAAGTCCAACGTGAGTGTATTTTCATTTTTATCTATCCCTAAATAATTGTTTGACTTTTTTCAGTCCTTTCTGAGGTGCAAAATCACAATACTTTTTTTTATTTGTCACATAGATGTGGTTATCCCGATTTTGCAAGTGAATTTTATTTCACTGAAATGTTTGAATTTTAATAGACTATACCAACACTAGTTTTTCCTGTTTAGATTTTGTGACCATGGAAACATGTGCAGGTGAGTTTGCATTCATACTTACTAGTGTAGGTTAGTGCTGTATGGGCAGTATTCTAACTGGGCTACTTAGCTCCATGCTGCATTTCAGCCTGCACTAAGCACTTTTTTGGACTCAAACACTTTAGACAATATCACCCTATATGTGAGTTTGTGAGAGAAATAATATTCCCATAAGAAATGGAGATATGTTGGAGAATAGACAGAGTGAATGCTCAGTGTTTTAGTCATAATAATGAAAAAGGACATACACATATCTCATCAATGTAATTTATACAGAATACTTGAGGTTCCTACCCGTCCAACAGCATACAATTATTATATGTCTTATAAAAGTTGTATTTGAGAGAACATACATTAATCCAATGTTATAATGATGAATATATAATTCCTGAACCTGTTCTTGGTCATTCTCCCTTACAAGCGCCACATCTGACCCAATTCACATTTTAATTCATGAAGGCACTACAGGTAGGCTATACTATGCCCGATGCCCATGTAATTCATATACTTTTTCCCCTCAACAGACACCTCAACAATGATACCTGAACAGCAGGACAAAAACAAGAATCTCTCAATCCTCACTACACAGTTGAAAGATGAACTTCATGGTGCATACGCGCGGGAACATAGGGGGCTGCGTACGCTGCAGCCCCCTATGTTAGAGCGTCAGCCCCCCCTGGAGGGGGCTGCGATTAGGCTAGATATTTATTGATTCACTCCAAATCAATCATTAAATTTCATACATGACTTGTATAAAGCAGAGTGTACAACTAAACTAAGGAGGCTCGTAGGATAACTGACACAACAGGTAGGCTGCCTTTCAGAATTCCTGAGAAGCGTGATCAATGGTCCGGACTTTGTTTTAGGATATCAAACATAGAAAATTCCGCATTTTTATCCGACCCTTCCTAAATGAAAATAAAAATGTGTAGGCTATACATCCACTAATAGACTAACTACTGTGCCCAATAGTTCAGAAAGCTCTAGTGGACAGGCTGACCCATATAGCCCAGCTATTAACAAGAGAATGCCTCCTCCTAACCTCAACGTTGACAGCAATTCTCTGAGAGCGCACTGTTCGGTCAGGTCTGAAAGCAGTTTGGAAGTCCAGTGTGGCCACAAAAAAGAGGAAAAGATTTTGATTGGCTATCAAAAGATTATAGGCCTACTCTTAGTTCTAATGTTTTTTTCCGCATTTTGCATAGTAACTATCGCCATTTAATTACAGCTTCATCTCGATTATTAACCAAAGACAAGACAACGTAACCTGTTATGTCTTGAATGGATGAAGTTCATTATTCGTGAGCGTTCACCACCAAAATATAATCATGTGTTCTTTGTCCTCATAGCCTATCCGCACTGTCCGACAATTAAGGTATTTTGTCCACAGACAGACAAGACAAACGTCCACAAACATATAACATTAACATGCGCCACTGGTTGGATCGAATAAGTTAGTAGAAATATTTTTGCTTTAACCGAGCTACCACTACAACTAATCTAATTTGGAATGAGTGAAAGCAAGCGAGAGAAAGAGAGAGAAATACCGGTATGTTGGGTTGAGAAATGAGAGCGAAGCAGTGGAGATAGAAGACGTGCGCAGGGGTCTCCGACTGAACGATAACATTCTCCCTGTCACTGCGCTTTATTTGAGTTTCTCTCAGATATACCCTACCTAGGCTATCTATGTTACACGGAAAACTTAGGTTACTGAGAAGACAAAAACAGGTGGAGATTCTGTTTGGCAGGCTATAGCCTATTTTAAAACACCCTTGCAAAAGTAGGCTACTTTGTTCGGATTTCTAACCGATTAAAATCATGAACGTATTTGATTGACTTGTCTTTTCGTATTTTGTCTCTAAATGAGGATGGATGTTGAACAGATATAGACAAACAATACAGACAACACTCATCACTTCTAGATAGGCATTGTAGGGCCTATGTATGCCATTAGTGGTGTGCGCAATCAGCAGAAGAACTGCGCTGCGACTCATCTCCTGGAAAAATGTTTGGCACATTAGGGTATAGGCCTATCTACCCGCTGTCGCACTAGAGTACGCACCCTACAACAGCCAATAGTTATTCAACAGCAGAGACAGACAAAGTTTTTCTGATGTTGGCTATTTCCAAAAAAAAAAAAAAAAAAAGTGACGTCACATTTAGCGGCCCAGCCCCAGCCCCCCTACATAAAACACCTTCCCGCGCGCCTGTCATGGTGTGCTCCCTAATTATATTTGTGCCTTGTTTTCTTTCAGTTTGTAAGAAAGCTAGGCATAGAATCAGCTTCAATGATGTTTTGATGAATGGCTTCATCTTGTGTCCATGCAGTGATATTTATTTTTATTTTATTTTTATTTTTTTTTACTTACCTAAGACATTACACAGAAGTTGGAAATTCTGCACCAGCAATATGAGAATGCCACTGCTATGACAAGGACTTTGGAGGCCAGCCTTACAGGTGAATACAGTTACACAGCTGGAAATATTAATGTTTTCATTTTTTTGCTATCCATTCTTCAAATATTAGTATCAAATAATACTTCTGCCTTCAGCTGCCTACTAATACCTAATTTGAGGTGAATCATACTAAAGTAAATGTTCATATGGACAACATGATTTGCTTGCAGCTCATTATTATTATTACTTAGGCTACACTCATACATTTATACATGTACCCATTTTGTAAGTGTACATGTGTATTTATACACATACACACTTGCCTCTGTTCAGACATTGAGATTCCTAACAAGTTGAGTACTGTAAATAGACTGTAAATAAAATTTAATTTTGAAAATATTGATTTGATAGTTGATTATTTTTATTGTCTGTTTTGACAGAAACAAATATGAAGCTCAAAGAACAGAGAGACGTAAACATGAACATCACAGAGGAAAACACTCAGCTGAAGGCTGAAATTGGACGTAAGAATGTCATGCTTTTCCACAGTTCCCACACACCGCAAGTGGACCAGTGAGCCAGTGGGCCAATTCTAGACAATGGGAAATCCCATACAAAATGCTCAATTGCTTTCTTTTTTTTTAAAGATATTTTTATTTGATAGGACAGTGTAGAGAGACAGAAATGAGTGGGAGAGAAAGTCGGAATCAAACCCAGGTCCCCAGATCCTTGATATGGCGCCTTAGCCAACCAAGCCACAGAAGTTGAAATTGCCTGACAAACTATTCCACAACTTCCTTAGAAAATAAATCTGCATATTGTTATGTTTCATTGTTGCACTTTAAATAAATCTTATCACTGCCTCCAAGCTCTGCAGCTTCAGATCGAGATGTGCAGAGATGGATGGAAGTTTTTCGGAGGGAACCTCTACTTCTTCTCCTCCGATAAGAAGACCTGGGCTGAGAGTAGAGATGCCTGCATTGCTAAGGGTGGAGATCTGGTCATCATCGAGAGTGCAGAGGAAATGGTACGACAGTGCATCACCTCCTTATTTGTCTGTGTACAATACTTTGTTTTAGCTGATTCACATAGAGTACATATTTTTACATAATACGTAAAAACATGAGACTACCAGAGGTCTAACCCCCAGGGGTGTAGTGGGTGTTGCACGCGGAGTACCCCCACTTCTCTAAGCAGATCATTTATGTAGGCTATTTGTAACAATTTTATATTGGGCATTCCATTTTTAACATGATATTGCATACCCCCACAACACCTCTGCTAACCCCCCACTGTAGTCATATGCCCTGTGGAGCCATGAGGGGGCCTTAGGGAGATGGGCATGCAATGCGTCTTGCCCCACATGGAGCGGGAAGGATTTAACTTTAACCAACATATATATCTCTAGGAATTCCTAAGCGACAATGGACATGAACACTATATTGGTCTAACTGATGGTCGAGTTGAGGGAACCTGGCAGTGGATAGACAATACCACGCTGAAAGATCCAAAGTTAGTGCAAGCAACCCAGTCATTGCTTCATATTTTTGTTATAATAGCATACTAATCTAATACTGATCTAATACTAATCAATCTATTTACTGAATTGCACTTGCTCGTTTGGTAGGTTCTGGGGGCGTGGCCAGCCGGACAACCTTGTACTGCCGGGGTGGGATTCATCTGGAGAAGACTGTGCTATAATCTCACAGCGTCAGTGGTTTGATATTCCATGTGATAGACTATACAAAAGCATCTGTGAGTCAAAGTTGTCAGTGTAGTATGGATGATAATTTAAATGTGGGATAGGATTCCCTGTAAACATTTCTTATCATGCATCAAGTTAAGCAAGCTTGACATTTGGTGTGTCGGGACATAACTGGTGTAAGTTCGTAATGCAGGTACTAGGTAGTCAAACACGAATAAATGATTGGCCGATTGATATGTCGCTGTGTAGAGTTTACTGTTGACAAGGATGACAAGGATATATTGGATATTGTTTTTATCCTTTTAGATCTTTTTATTTTGTTTAAGACCTTCATATGAGAAAGAGTTAATGTAAAAACTACCTATCACCACTGATGAGATGCAAATAAAATATATTTTAAAAAAAAAGAAAAGAAGAGTTAATGTTTGAGTGAATTAACTCTTCTTTTATGAATGAAGTCCCGAATATATTGAATGAAAGAAAACCTTGAATATATTGAATGAAACTCTGAATATATTGAATATTCAACTCAGCTTAGTCTTGTGATCATCATGCTAGCATTATTAGCATGTTAGCTTAGTTAGCATGCTAATTAGCATTTTTGGTTTTTGGTGCTTTTCAACTCAGTTAAGTCTTGTGGTCATCATGCTAGTACTATTAGCATGCTAGCTAGCATGGCTAACATGCTAATTAGCATTTTTAGCTTTAGATGCTATTCAACTCAGCCCTGTGATCATCATGCTAGCATTATTATCATCTGTCATTCAATATATTCAAGGTTTTCTTTCATTCAATATATTCAGAGTTTCATTCAATATATTCGGGGTTTCATTCAATATATTCGAGACTTCATTCAATATATTCAGAGTTTCATTCAATATATTCAAGGTTTTCTTTCATTCAATATATTCGGGACTTCATTCAATATATTCGGAGTTTCATTCAATATATTCGGAGTTTCAATCAATATATTCAAGGTTTTTTTCCTGAACGGCTTGCCATAATATATATGGGATATTCCAGCGTTATGGACGTGACATTTTCGTGCATTATTGATGAACAAAAGGCCAGATAACCTCTGCAAACCTAGCAGTATTTCACAATTTTTTTTCATATTCTTCTGCAAACTCCATGGCTGAATACAGGCAAACAGAAAAAAATAATATCATGATTTGCATCATAAGAATATGAGCCTTTCAATTTGCGTTATGGACGTGACGAAAAACGGACAAACTTTTGAGAGAGCGTAGTTTTTGCTGTGAAGTGTGTGAAATTTCTAGAGAAATGTAAATATTACTACATTCATACCAAACAGGACACCTCAGTAAAGACAGAGAAAGACTTAATTTCAAATGTAAATGTAAAAAAAGTTGGTTTTCATTGGGAGACATGGCGTTATGGATGTGACGTTATGGACGTGACGTCTGGAAAAACCCTCCAAAACGATACAAAACAATTGTGAACGGTGGATTTTAACCTGTAACAAGATAAATAGTAATATAACAATGAAAAATAACTGATAGTATTGCAGCTTTGTGTGTGTTATCACTCACTTATGCCCATTATAAGCCCCTCCATAGACTTACATTATAGCTGAATAGGTAAAAATTACAGCTGGTAAAAATTTTAACAAACAGATATCCTTTCGAAACTTGCTCAGTTGAATATTTACATCGAGACAATACTTTTTTGTATTGGAAGTTTTCTGAAAGAATTTGTATGTCCATGTAGGTGAGACTTAAAGTTTTAAGGTGAGGTTTACTTTTTCGTGGAATTGCCCATATATATATATATATATACATACAGACAAAACAACACATCCAGATTCCAATATTTGACAGTACACAGAGGCCTGGCTACACACATAGGCTTGATCATAAATCTATGCTTAAATGTCATGCTTTTCTTTGGTCATACATCAACACTATATAATGCATTATGATGAATGCCCCTCCTCCCTTTCACGTCATTGCTTTTACAGATGTTATAACAGCAGCACCACCATCTCATCCTGTAGCTTAACTCTCACATATATACCATGTTTCTGAAGAACAGCTGCTTGTAGTCCAGATGTTTGAATCACAGTTCTGAGACTTAGTCGGACAATAGGTGGTCTTCATACAATGCCTGTTGTAATACTGGTCACCGTGCCACCTCTGCCAGCCTCTGTTGTTAAAAATATGGTAAAAACATATGGTAGGCATGGATATTGACTTTTGAAAGCAAAGAAATTGTGAGGAATAAAATTATTTTGTTCATTTTACAACACTAGTGAATTGCCAGAGTAGCAAAGGCTTTTTTTCTCCACCGAAAGCACTGGGCCAGGAGCTAGAGGGGGAGTGGCTACATACTAGTTAGAGTGGCAGGAGTCTTCTGAGCTTCATCTCCTTTAAGATAATTCATTTTGAGATATTTGACACATTTGTCAGTTTGACATGCACAAAAATGCTAGAGTAAAATGCATTACAATCTAAGTAATAACCTGGTTTGTGTGCCGTCCACCCACTTCCATTGCCGTTCAGTATAGTGTAGTCCTATCCAATATGTTCTCCAAGAGAGATCATTATGGGACTGTATGTATTTCTACAATCACATGAAAAAGAGAGCATATACAGTCAGTCAGACACACTCATGTACACACAAATGAACATGGCATTTTTGTTTTCTCTCTCACTAAATGTAATGACCTTCTTCGGTTATTAAAGTCTGTATCCATAAAGCATTATAAACACATCCATAAGGGTATTATAAAGTCTTATAACGTATAACTTAAAGCAATATACCGGAGTAAGTTTAAGCATAGTCCTGCTGCACAAACCTTCTAACAGCAACATATTTCGCATGAAATGAAAGATTTTCAAACAGTACAGACTTAACGCAAAAGCGAAACACTTTACATTGAGTCAATGTAACGTCAGATCTTACTTTCGTTTTCCAACAGTCAGGTCCCATTGATTCAGTGTAAAGTGCCTGTTCGCTTCTGCGTTCACATTCGGTCTGTGCTGTACCAAATTATTTTGTTCCACTCGCTAACTAGCGCATTTAGCAAGCTCTTTCAACAGCATTTGAATTCACTCCGGTACTCTCCTTTAAAGTGTAATGTTTCCCTTGTATCAAAAGGCTAAAGAAACTTATGGTGCGTTTCCACTACGGCCTGGGGCCAGCCCGAGGCTTTTCCCCGGGCCCAAACACCGGTACGTAGCCCCGGTCTTGCGTTTCCATTGGCGAGTTTAAGCACCGGAGTTTTAAGAATGTTACTACCCATACGGACTGTTACGTTATTATCCCGGGAGAAAAAAGCATGTCAGTGGGCTATTTATCAGGGTTTAAAAAAAGTTTCAATATGGACATGGAAATCTTTTTCATACTTTTTTTATTTATACACCGCTGTTTCCGCAAAGGCGGAAAAAACACGCAGAGCGGTATCGTGTAATGTTGGCCTCTCGCAGGCAAAAGAGGAAGATGCGCGGGGTGGTGAGAAAGCGTAGAGTATTGGCACTAATCAAGGAATGTGACGAGAGCGACCTCGATTGGCTACAACACCAACTGTCAAGGAATTCGTGGACAAAAAAGGCAAGAAATTAAAATAACAAATTGTATGCACTAGGTGTCAGTATGGCTTATTAATTAAATTGATGATAAACTAAATAGCTGTGTAGACTAAATAGAAGTGCTGAGATACCTATTCAGTCTTAGTCTAAGTGCAAAATGTTCTTTCTCTTTTCTACTATTTCAACTTCAGATGATTACAGTTCACAAACAGAAGATGACACCAATTACATGGGCCTACCCACAAAATATTTATTGGTGGAATAATATAGTGCCACTCTACACCGACGCACAATGGATTTCCAATTTCCGGATGAGTGCCGAAACTTTTCAGTTTTTGTGCAACAGGCTAGGTCAGAGGTTGCAGCGCCAGAATACCAGCTTTAGAGAATCCATTCCTGTACCCAAACGAGTGGGGATGGCCATGTGGAAGCTGGCCACCAACTCAGAATACTGCAGCATTGGTCAGTTGTTTGGTGTGAGTAGAGCTACGGTCTGTTGCTGCACACATGAGTTCTGCATAGCTGTGTGTGAGCTCTTAAGCAGAGATTTTTTAGCAACACCTACTCCTGCAAAGCTTTCGGATTTGGCACAGTATTTTGAAGAGCGATGGGGCATGAAGCAATGTGTGGGGGCCATTGATGGGTCACACATTCCCATTATTGCACCAAGCCAGTACCATCAGGACTATTTCAATAGAAAGGGGTGGCATTCAGTGGTCCTCCAAGCAGTTGTGGATGGGAGAGGGATTTTTTGGGACCTGCATGTGGGAGCACCAGGGAGTCTCCATGATGCCAGAGTGCTACGACAATCAAATGTTTGGGACCTGGCCGAAAAGAACTACTTTACAACACGCACACAAGAAATTTGTGGTAGGGAAGTTGGCTATTACCTTTTGGGAGATGGGGCCTATCCACTGCAGCCTTGGCTTATAAAACCTTTCAAGGATAATGGACATCTTAATGTGAACCAACAGAAATTTAACAAAACTGTCAGCAGGGCACGCTGTGTGGTTGAAAATGCATTTGGTAGACTTAAGGGCAGGTGGCGTTGTCTTCTCAAAAGAAATGATTGTCAACTAGAAAAAATAAATCACATGCTCATTGCTTGCTGCATTCTCCACAATATTTGCGAGAGACATGGTGAGCCATTCAGTGAGGAGTGGACGGATGCCATAACAGACAACAGGGAAGTTGTTAACCTGAACTGCCAAAGGGAGGGACAGGGTGGAAGAGCTGTCCGTGATTGCCTAGTACAGTATTTTTCTTAAAAAAAAAAAAAACCCTAAAGATTGTGGTTGTTACTTAATATACTCTGACTTTATTAAAAACAAAGGAACAAATAAATAATACAATAACATTACAAACAAACTAATTATAATAAATAAACAATATTTCTCAAATATTAACATGTGTACATTACTTTTTTTATGTTGTTCACTAATTTGGCAAAGATGTCTAAAAAACAGGCATTGAATCTCGCTCTTTCCTCTCTGTCCTCTTTGTCTGCTGCCTCCCTTGCTCTCCTCCCCTCCAACTCTGCTGCTCTTTCAGTGGCCCTCTCCCTTTCAGCAGCATCACACTCCCTCAGGAAGTCCAGCTGTCTCTGTGATGGAGTTGTGCCTCAAGTAGCTTCTCATTGGCCTCTCGATTTTTCTCCTCCACCTCTCTCAGCACATCAGCAACACCGTCTGGCCCCCTCCGCTTTTTCTCTAAAATATATTTTAATATAATTTTAGTACAGGATCATGCATGTCAAGCCAAGTGGTGTTAGATTTATAACAAGACAAGGTTACACATTTAGAGCACACATGAAATGTAATCCTATAAAACTGAATAGCCACTGAATAGCCTACAGCAATAACAGTTCTGAACATCTTACTTGGCACAGTGTAAGATGGGCCTGAGGAAGTGGATTCTGCTGTGCTGCTGCTGTTTTGACTGGGGGCAGGGGTTGATGAAGGCCTAGATGGAGGGTCACAGGTCACAGGTTCCAGGATTACAGATGTTTCGCTGTCTTGGAATGACAGGTCTTGGGAGTCAGAATCAGAACCTAAAAGAAAAATTACACCTTAGTTAATTGTCCTAAAACTTGCTTTATGGTGACCACTATGCATGCAGACAAACTTTCCACAATGAAAAGACATGTAGCCTATATCTATCATCTAAATATTTGGGTTGTCATATTATCACTTGGGAAAGAATGACTGTATGCATTAGCCTAGACCTAGCTTAGCCTGCTGTTCATATCCAGAATAGGCTACTTCACCCTGCAGCTGCTTGTCCAAATCGCCGCAGATTTCCGCTACATAACTCCACAATGTTATCAATTAAGGTACGTACACTAAGTAGGACTAGGCCTACTGTTTTAGCCAATCGACCTATCGATAGCTTACCCTGAGTGCCTGTTGTCATCGACTCCAGCAGCTCCACCGAACTCAGGGTAACGCCCCCCCTTGGTTGCCGGTCGGTCTCCGAGCACAACATCAATAGTGTCAAACCATTTAAAGGTCTTCCTACTGTTTCCACTCTTTTTGTTGTGGTCCCTTGCTTCCTTGTATTGCGACTTAAGTTTTTTTTATTTTTTCACAGCACTGTTTCACCGACCGCTGGTAGCTAACTCAGCCAGACGGCAACTTATTTCCTTATAAACTGCCGCATTAGTATAAGTAGAAGAGTTAAACGCCTCCTGAATGGTAACGTCGGACCACACTGCCAACAACGCCTGCACTTGCTCTTCACTCCAGTGGAAATTGTCCATGTTTTGGCTGTTTACTAATAATGTTTTAACTCTTAGAAAATACTGTTAGCTCGGTCTACGCTAAAAACACAAGAATAAAATAACGGCAATAACGGTAGCTATGCTAGGCTATAGTTACGTTTTTCTTACCTTATTATTACGTCGGGTTCCAGTTCGAAGTCCTCGGTTCGGCCCTGGTCAACTCCGGGGCCAACCTGGGGCCGTCGAGGCCATGGCCCCGGTCTGGCCCTGATAGTGGAAACGGGAAAAGTCTGAGGCTTTACCCCAGACACCGGGGTTTTACCCCGTAGTGGAAACGCACCATTACAATGCTTTGTGTCACTTTGTATGCATGTATGATAACATTAAAATACCTTATGTGTAAGCTACAGTCATGAACACACAGTATAGCCTAAGCAGCCATTAATTCTAAGCCTTCATGAATGAATGATAACCCCGAATGCCTTTACAATGCTTAATAAATACTGGGTAGTATTTAGAAAGTGTTACCCTTTAATATGTTAGCCTTTATTTCATATTTTTAATTCTGTCTTACCCACTCTTCTTCAGTCTCTATGATAACCAGATCCCCTCCCATAGTCACACAGTCATCTCTACTCTCAGTCCAGCTCTTGACATTAGAAGAGAAGTAATAGCATTTCCCATTGAAATATTTCCAACCAAAAGCACACTCCCTTCTTGATTCCACCTTCAAGCCTGAGAGCAAGTACAAATAATTAGATGTTATTATTGCATTTGTACAGTAACTAGTAAATGTAATATTAAGTAAGTAGTGATATTAATTAGCTGCATAGGTTAAAGTTGTCCAAAATAGCATTTTGCAAGAGTTCGTACTAGTAGGCCTAGCCTGCAGTTTGTGATAATTGTTTGCTAAGCTGTTGTTTGCTAAGATGCAGACTTTGTCATAGTAAAAGTAAAATAAAAGTGCTCTCACTAAAAACATTCGTTTTCTTCCCTTACTTCTCTGTGCAAGGGAGCATGTGACATTTGATGACATTTTCCCCAATATAAGACATGCCATGGAAATGAAAGGTAGATGAGCGATTTAAGCATGCAGCAGTGGTTTGGCATCATTCAAGCATAGCCCTGTTGCCTGAGCCTGCTGACCGCACTAGATAGCGAGTGGAACCAAAGAATGAAATGTTGTATGTTCCACTGACTCAATGTAAAGTGCTTGTTCGTATTTTCGTTCGGCCAATGTTTTTCAAATTCTTTTGTACAACAAGGTTATGCTTGAATCCTTTGTATGTAAAATATAGTAGCATGTAATCTTTTTAGCGGTAAAATGTAGATTCTGAGCATTCAGTAATTTATTATTTATTTAGTGCTGTCAAACGATTAAATCAGATTAATCACAAACTTTTGCAATGATTAATCACTTTTAATCGGAACTCATTTCATATGTTGGATCCTTATTTTGCCCTGGAAAAACCCTGATACTAAATAGCTGACTTTGTTTGTCTTTGTTTGCCCCTACCCCCAAGGATTCCCCAAACATCAACCCTCTGCTATTGTTGGACATTCCATAATCTTTCTCAGGTTTGACTTGATAGCCGAGCCATTTTCTGTTCAATCTGTAATTGAAATACATGCCATGAAAGTGGAGTTTTTTTTTGTTTTGTTTTTTAACTGAGTTACATTTTTGGATTAATCACTTGCATTAATCAGTTAATTTTGCCAGCACCAATTTTATTATTTTTTGACAAACGCACACACGCACACATACACACACACACGCACACACGCACACACACACAGACACACACACACACACACAGACACACATTACTAGACACACATTACATTTGCTCTTTAAGTAGAAGAAATCACTTACTGTCTAGTTGAGTTTGGATGTTCGTCTTTTCCCTGGATAGATCTGTGTAGTTTCTCTGTAACTCTATCAAGTTCATCTGACTGTCTAATAAACAGAATGTAAACAAGAGAATGTAATCAACAACAATGGAAAACAGTGCCCTTCAGCACTGCAACCTGGCAACCTGTAGTCTGAAGGTCTGGAGACCAGATAGAGCTGAAAGTGAAACCTAAGGACTCAATGATATCATCTAACCTGAGACAATGACTGGATGGATGAACTAGCAAGCAAGGTAAAACTCAATTGTTTGACTCTAAGATAGCTGGAAAATTAGTAAATTAGCCTGAAAGGTGCCATATTCCTCTAAAACAAGAAAATCCTATGTGAATCAATCAATAGGCCATTTCTGTTTTTGGACATTGCTGAACGGTTCTGGCCTGCAAATTGGTGCCAAAATTATAATACAATTCGGCCCTGGAGAGAGCGCACACCATCCGTCCTGACAGGCGCACCCATTCTTCTCTGTCATGCTACTCACTGAGTTTTAATCAGAAACTGACCTAAAATAGCAACATCTTGACTATGTCATGTACATGGTCAAAACATTGCTATTTTAATAATAAATGTGGGAGTTTAATCAGTGTTGCGGACATTCTCTTTTGCTCTACAAGAACACACCAAAAGTTTAAACTAATTAATCTCATGTACATTATACGTCAAAAATAACTTACTGGCAAATTGAAGTGACAGTGACCTCTTCTCCTCTGAAGAATTTCGAAGTGCTTCCTGTGACTCCATGAGTGTGATGTTAATTTCTGGATATGGTAGTTAAAAAAACAAAGTTACCGGTGAAATTGATTTCTACATTTTGAAAAGCATAATTACGGACTATTCCTTTAAATTTACCATTTTGAGAGTAAATATGAAAGTGGAATCAAAATCAATACTTTACCAACGAGTTCCTTTTGCAGGCGCTTAGCCAATTGCCATGCCGCTAAAATAGGGAATTAATAGAGGCCTAGTAAGTGGTAATGTTTCCGATACTAACAATTACTTAAAACTACACCCTTACAGTAAAGCTACCTCCCAAAAGGAGAAATCCATAAACAGACTTTTTGTTTCATCCTCCTATACCTCATTCAGTTAATGTTAATTGTTGCTTTACTATTTAGTCTGTGATAAAAAATGTTAGCGTAGGAAACTCATGAAGCATCATATTACAGCTGTGGGTATCACATTTTCTTTTATTTAGATGTAATTCATGTTTTAAAAAAAAAACATACGACAGACCCGTTACTGTAAGAAAAAAAGAGGGACCTTATTATTTTTGCGCTAAGGAACTAGCCTGACATAGCCCGACCATAATACTGCTGTTCATCCGTATTCATGGCAGTAGGGTTAAGAAATGGTGTGCCTCAATTTTGGGCCCATTATTGTTTACTTTGTATATCAATGATATATGTGATTCACTAGAACACTGTAAGTTTCATTTTTATGCTGATGATACAATTCTTTATGCTTGTGCAGAATCCATAGAGAAAGCTGTGTCATACCTTCAGTGTGCATTTGACTATGTTCAGAATTCATTTAAAAGTCTTAGACTTGTTCTGAATGAAAGACTAAATTCATGCTATTTACCAGATCGAGATTGTGTGATCTTAATGCCTATACTGTATGTTCCCTTAATGGAACACAAATTGAGCAAGTTATTCAGTATAAATATCTTGGTATATGGCTTGATAATAAGCTTTCTTTTAAAACTCATGTGCTTGAGCTTACAAAGAAGGTGAAAATTAAACTAGGTGCTCTATATAGGATAAGGTCATGCTTTTCACTAGAAAATAGAAAGTCCATTGTTCAGTCCACCATTTTGTCAGTTCTAGACTATGGTGATATTCTTCACATGCACTCTGCTCCTTCTTCTTTGAAAGCTCTTGACAAGGTTTACCACAGTGCTCTACGTTTTATAACATCATTGTAATCTTTATGAGGGTGTAGGATGGCCTTCCCTCACTGAAAGGAGGGAAAGACACTGCCTCCTGTTTATTTACAAGGCATTGCAGGGTAAACTACCTCCTTACCTGTCTTCACTTTTAAGAATTAGAGACAGCTCACACAATACAAGGTCCCATGGTTTTATAACCCTTGAAACACCTACAGTTAGATCTGAGGTTGGTAAACTGGCTTTTCAGTTTTTTGCACCAAATAAGTGGAACCAGCTACAAGATGTTTTAAAACTGAACCAACTTGTGTCTGCAGACAAATTTAAAGGTGTATTGTGTAAGAATTGAAGTTTGAAATATGAAAAAACAAACAAAATGCAACAGGAGAATGTGAAGAAACAAATGCAGTCATCACACAAAAAATACGACCATGTACTCAGCTGCTGAGATATCAACCCAAATTAGCATGCTAAAAATTAGCCACGGCCCTGATGCCTATTTATTTGTATTGTAATACCAATTTTGCCACTAGTAATCGCTAGCGACTAACAGGCCTGTCACAGCTCGCAAACCTCCGATTGTTGACGAAGAAATCGCCTGTGGTTTAGTAGCACTTGGCTTGTAGTTGAAATTAATCTTAATGTCTATTACGCATTTTCTGCAGTAGCTGTCAATTCTAGGGAAGATACAAAGTCCCACGTTTCCATCAGAATGGGAAGTAGAAGGAGCGTACAAGGATTGAGCTGTACTGGATTAGCTGAAACTAACGTCAACCCCACCTCCACCACAAGTTATGGGAGCCAGGAACACACTCATTGAAAAGTGAAGATAAGAACCGATTAAACTCGAATTAAACCATCGACATAGTTTGAAAACCATTCATGGCAGCTGGAGCAAGTAGTCTAAAGGAAGATTGATGGTGGAACTGCAATGTTTTGTCTGGACAGGTAAAAAGACTAACATTAGACTAGGCTACCACTGCCCATGTCAAAAGTTATGTTAGATAGATAGCAGAGCCCGTAACGTTACAACTAAACGTCCTATGGTTAAATGTAGCGGTATGCCAAGCTGATGTTTGCTAACACAGGGGCTTGTGTTAACGAAATGATCTGTAAACGTAAAGTAGACCCTGTCAAAAGCAATCAAGCTGTTAACGTTAGTAGCCCGACTCTTGTCAGTGGGTGCAGTGGCGGCCAACTAGCTAACGTTAACGTTAGTTGGCTCAAATATCAATATGATCTAAATATCGACCAACTCTGGTAACATTGATTTGCACACCTAAATAATAGTGGACATTCAATTGATTTCATCGAGGTGTAAGTAAGGAATATCTCGATCACAAATTCGTTAGTAAAGGAAAACACATGTGCATCGCTCATCGTTCTTGGAATGGTATGAAGCGGGCAGGGTGCTTACTGCTGACCTGCATGTCCCGAGTCAAACGATAACTCTTATCACGCACTAACGTTAGGCTCTTCCAAAGGAGAAGCCTTCGTTTCGGTTTTGCCGATGCATTATCCCCTGTCAATATGTTCAACTTAGTTAACGTTAGTCTGTGTTACAGGCGCGCTTTTCGCTAAAGGCGATTATTTTCATGGGCTCTTGCAGAAATCAAGCTTCTTGATAGTTGCATGTTACCCATCTTTGTAAATTATGGTGGAAGCTTTTAATTTTTGGATAGGGTAGAAAAAATACTTTGTGAAGAGCCTCAAACTCTACAGGCTATGGCTCTGGTTTATGCTGAACACCACCCCCTTGAGTGTGGAGTATGGTATATGATTTTTTGACAGGAATTCCACATAGCACCTTTAAAGCATTGATAATTGATATGAATCCTGTACATAAGTGTTCTTGTTTTTGAATTGATTTCTTATATATATATATATATATATATATATATATATATATATAGGCCTATATATATTCATTTTTCATAAGTTTTTTTCTCCTTTGTCTTTCCCTTGTATACTTTTGTTTGCTTGCATATTTTTTATTGTCAAATCAGGGCAATGCTGTAAAAGAGCTTGATGCTCAGTCATTTTTCCCTGAATAAACAATGGATGATGATGATGATGATGATGATAGTCTGGAGGTTCTTTAACCTGGCGCGATTATACTGCCGGGGGAGGGCATTCACTTTTGGTTTGAAACAATTGGACAGCTCGTCTAATCAGCGTCGCTTATTGGCCGGTAGACTCTCTACTGATATAAACAGGCCCAAGAGGACCGTTCCCAGACCATGGATACGTATGAACATTCGTATTATGGGCGGGCTATGTCAGGCTACTAAGGAACACAATGCTTTAGTTTCACATCTGGTGTAGCCCTAACCTTGATCTTGCTCATCAAAGGAGAATAAAGAGAGGTTCTCCTATGAGATAGCATTGGCACTTACTTGTGTTGTTCGTCTCAAGAGCATGCAGTCTGATGGCATGGAAGTTTTCACTTGAATAGTCTGAGGAAGACAGTAATATTAGTTAATATTATATAAGTTAAATGTGAATTACGTTAGGCCGTAGACCTACATTATCAGCTATTGGTTTGTGACAAAATCACACACACAGATTCTAAATTTACTTTATTTAAATTAAGAGTATGTCAAGTCTCTCTCTCTCTCTCTCTCTCTCTCTCTCTCTCTCTCTCTCTCTCTCTTACTCTGCTTACAACACCTCTCTGTACTTACCAAAGACTATAGAACGGTACTTACAGAATGCTGAGAGTATAATGATGACAGTAAGCAGGAGAATGGAGAGGATAAACAGGAGGACTTTGGGTTGAATAATGACTCTCCAATGGAATATTTTCTCCTCTGTTATTGTCCTTTGAGATGGGTTATCAGGTAAAGATGCAGAGGAGGGTTGGGCTTCTTCTCATTTCAACAAATAACAAACATTGCAGAAACATGGTAAGGTGGTTGGGGGGGGGGGGGGGGAAATACACTTTAATGAACCAATAACACTTTTTATTAACCAAGTAGCCTAGGGCTTCCTGCACTCGAAATTCATGAAAAAGACTGTGGGGTTGAAACATGTTGGCTTTTTTAAAAAGTGTGAGTATAGCCATATTAAAATAATGGCTTTTGTCTCTGTTAGCCTGGATTAACTTTTCACTTGTAACATCAGTAACCACCCTGAGAGTTTTAACATCATCCAAATATTGTGCCATCTTAGATTACTCCAGTACAAATGCACACATACCCTGATTTGGAGGACTGACTTTGTAGTAGATGGTGTTGTCTTTTCCTTCTGGATGAAATTATAAAAAAAGAGGTTCATATCAAGATGGAGGCTGAAGTTGTTGCATAAACATAAGTTGGCTTTCATTGTTGGACATGTTCATAATCCTAGAATTTAAGACATGACAAAATTGAATCTGTTGTGTGTGCTGGGTTGAATATATTTAAGTAGGCTAGAAGTAGGCAAACTTCAGCTAGGCCTACAGTATATGTTAAATAAAAATGTTCATTTATGGAGCTTATTGCCAACACCAACTGATGAGGGAAAGGAAACTTATTTTAAATTAAATTTTCTTATAGGTTGCATTAGCTGTGCGTTTGCAAATTCACTCTCTGTTGTACAAAATGTTCTCATCCTTATTCAGTACATGACAACTTCAAACAACAGGACTGTCAGGGTTACTAGCATGCTAATAAGACTAGCATGGCAGTAAGGGGAAATCCGGTGTGAATCAATCAATAGCCCTGTTGTTCCAGGTACCTGAATGCTTTCTTTAAGAAAAATAATAAGAAAATCAGATTCTACATTGACCAAATAACAAACGATTACTACTGAATGGGGCATAATGACATAAAACTGAAAGTAAGTTGTTATGCCCTATTCACTTAGTGTAAGTTGCTGGTTCACTGCTCAGCCTACATTGTATCAAATTTTCTCTTAATTCTCTTTCTCTTTCTCAAATTCTGGTGAATTTGATCTGCAGGGTTATCGATTGCTTTACACTGGATTTTTCCTTTAAATATCATTGAAGTATTGTGACTGCCTAGAGCACTTCAGTACAAATGCCCACAAATACTTTACCTCACTCACGTCAGATGTAGCGCTACGCGCGTTCATCTGATATTCAGCGATAGACGAATTATTTCAGGAGCCAGAAATCCTTGAATCTGACTGGGCAAACGGCTTGTCCATCAATTTAATTGACGTACACTGCAGCCAACCACATCGAAACCAACCGAAGACGCTCGTTACGTTTGTTGGATTGGTTGGATTCAAAACAGTTGCTTCTTTGCTACGTCACACCCTCTACAGCAGCCAGCGGCCCTGATTGGTCAGGTTAGAGAATAATGGCTTGAAATCTCTCTGATGGGCTTCAACATCAGATCGTTGCGCGGAAGTGCCTTACGAAAGTTACGTAGCGCATGATCTGACGTGAGTTAGGTAAACAAATACTAGGCCTATAGATAAAACACACTCAAGACAACATACCTTGATTTGGAAGACTGACTTTGGAGTAAATAGCACTGTTACCTCCTTCAACATTAAATCAAAAAGCAGAAGTTCATAAGATGGCAAAATTGTTGCATAAGCTTAATATGACAATATGTCATTGTGTTGGACATGTTTCAATCATAATTATCGATAGCCTAATAACAATCTTACACCTTTGAACATAAGATGTGACAAAAAATGTTATATGTATTGAATAGCCTAGCGACAATATTGAATAGAAATAATTTTATCAAATATATATTATTTGTGGATGCTATCACATGGAACTGAAAGTACACTCTGCGGAAAGCATGCAAATGACTTCCCGGAGCCAGGGCTACATCGAGTGAGCAAAAATAATTCAGTTCCATTATGTCATTTTTTTCTTTACTGAGAAACCTAACACAGTTTTACCTCCTTTCTGTTGAGCAGATGTTCCTGTTACTGAAATGTGAACATTTGAGTATGTGGCTTCATCATCAGCCGTTTCTGGAATTAGTGAAATAAACAAGGTGCCTCAGAATTGCACTCAAAAAGCATTTGGCCTTCTATATTGGTAAACAAATCTACATTGGTATTACAAATAGCAATGGAAGCACAAATGTTCAGTGACCAGGACTAACACAGTCTAAATGTGACTCTGCACAGCGAAATCAGTCGCTTCGCAGAAGCTTCGTTTCTGAGAAAATTCTAAAAATGGAATGCTTGCACCAAAAAAGTCGAATTTCACATTTCAGCATGATTTGACAGAATAAAGTCTACCCTTTCAGATTGTTGTTAACTTATGCCGAAATTCATACCTTAAATGGGTTAAAAATGTGTTTATTGAGAAAGTGTATCCATTTAGCATTGTACTAACTTAGCTGTCATAGATTTCTAGTGCTAATTGGTTTGTACAGTAAACTACAGCAGGGCATGTGAACATTCGTTATAGATTATAAGAAAAAATAATTATCTGAATGTAAAGGGCTTTTTCATTTTCATAAACTAGGCTAGAAGTAACTTGCAGATTGAGTTGGGGTCCATAAAATTCCTCTAGATGGAGCTAACGTCGGGTGGAGAATCTGACTGAGAGTTGGAAGCTGGCTAGTCAGACTGGTTCTAAAGTCGGCGCAGCTAGTTGGCATAACTGGAAGTTTAATAAGCTGTTAAGCGTTCGGTAGTGCTATAAACGGCACAAGCCAAGTATTAACTGTCTGCTGATTTTTCTGCTTCAAGGATATCACTCAGATGAGGGACATGACAACCATAAATCCCATACTAACAGCTGCATCCACATTGCATCGTTGCGTAGCCTAGCCTACTTCATAGCAAAATACCAAACCATCCACTGGCTCTTACCTTTACGGTGAACTTTAAGTTATATCCATGTTATATCCATATTTCGTGTAAAGTCCACAAATAGGGGTATTCCTGTCTTGGTTGCATGCTAGATAAGTAGGCTTGATATCATTTAACTGGTTTGGTTGGACTAGTAGCAGAATTAATTCAGCTGAGTTCACTGATAGCCTTATGTTCAAAATAGCTAGCCTAATAACTCCCTTGCAACAAGCTAATAAACTTCAGCGTTGTTTTTCTCCGCTTTTCAATTTCTCTGACTTGCAACATTGTAACACTTTGAACGCTCCTATCTATGTCATTTGTTGGCCAGTAGTATCGATAGTGGTATCATTTGAAAGGTTATTTTCTTGCCTTTCACGTGAATGCAATAACTTAATTTTGAAAAAAATGCCAATGCGACTGATTTCGCTGTGCAAGGTCACAAATGTCTAAACTGTCAACTCTAAATGAATTGTTCTAAACAATAATGAGCATTGAAAATAAATAATGACAATAAATATGAAAAAAAGTGTATTACAGGAAAACAAGTATTTCATTTCCAAGCAAACATCTAAAAGGTAAATTTGTTAAATTTCAGTAAGAAATTTAATGCTCAAGCTACTCGAGACATTTGTAGTCATGCATGCTATAGAGTTGTAAGGAGTCTGTTAATGTTGCATTGCTTTGGGGAGACCTTTGGAGCATGTTAAAATGTTAGAAACACACTTCAAAGTTCTGCTCCCATTCTCTGTTCAATGAAACCTATATGAGTTGGACCACAATTTTGTGCATTATTAGTACAAGCAAGTCTTGAGTAGCTTGAGTTAGAGCTCTTGTTGAAATTGATTGAAGTTATCTTTTAATACACAATAACAAAATAGGCATAGCATAGGACTAGAGCACTTACCTGAGTTTGTTGTACCTGATCTCTGATTTTTTCTCAAGTTCACAATGGCATAAACTGGATGTTCAGACATCTTAATAAATACTGAAGATAGCCTTCTCTCTCTCTCGCTCTGTCTGTCTCTCTCTCTCTTGCATCCTTCCACCGACTCCTCTAGAACAAAGACAACTGTACACCACCCACACGTTTCCGTTCCCCATTCATTTTGATAGGGCTTGGTCTTGTTAAGCCCTTAGAAGGACTTTGATATAACATATAGGCTACTGTAGGAGAATTCTATACTGTACATGTATTTCTATAGTATGGTATTTTGAACATTCTGGAACAATTTTTGGCCTAGTAATACCACCTAGCATGACAAAATGGCAAAAAAAAAAAAGCTGGATAGGATATCCGAGACAGCACCAATCATCAAAATTTTAATGTTGATGATTCTGTTTCATCCTAGACAGCCCATTCAATGCTAAAATGCGTAATACAATTCAACACTAGGCCTATTTGTTTGCATAGCCACACAATTGAAATAGTATAATCTGATGAAAATGAATTTACAATATATTAGGCTATTTGGTATAAAATAATTAATGTAAGCTGATAGCCTATTATTTAACCTGAATCGCATCAGATGAATGCCATTCCACTGGTCATGGACGTCACTAGGATCCATAGTCAAGGGGGCTTAGCCCCAAATGGGTAATATGTAGATGTTTTTTAATAAATAAATTATGTTATAGGCCTACAGTGTATATGTGTGTATATTGCCAACTATTTATTACTTGAAGGACATTTATCAGAATATCTCATATCTTAGGCTATTTTTATTAACAAAATTAATCTAAATCAATTCATCAGACTGGTTTGTGAAGAGAGATGTTTGCAAATATCTCCATCAATGACTGTGGTGTAAATGAACTAATAACTGCATTTATTTCAGTCTAATGCACTGAGCAAGATACAACAATGGTAACAACTAGCTTAGTTCAAATCCTAGGGACATCTGATGATACAGTCAAATATGAAAGTTTCTAAAACATTTATTCTGCAAAATGAGCATACAATAGCTACTACAATATTATGCTAGGCTATAGCAAATAAATATGTCCATCAATGCATGTAGGACAAACTAATATGGCATAGACTATAGAGTTTAGATTCGCTGCCCGAGCCCGAGCCCGAGCCCGGCCCGAGCCCTACCCGAACTTGGGCCGGGCTCGGGCTGACATTTGCCGTCACTCCATCGGGCTCGGGCCGGGCCGGGCTCATGATCAATGTTCCATAAATAGGCCTATGCTTTATATATGTTTTTTAATTTATTTATTTAGCCTATGACGCTATATGGTGTGTACGGAAGAGCATTAGTCTCAATAGGAGAGATATATTTTGCAAATCTCTGAGAAAGAAACTCAGAATTTTCGAGAAAAAAGTCGAAATTTTCGAGAAATAAAGTCGAAAGTTTTGAGAAATAAAGTCGAAAATTTAAAAGTCGAAACTTTCGAGAAATAAAGTCGAAAGTTTTGAGATACAAAGTCGAAAGTTTTGAGATACAAAGTCGAAAGTTTTGAGATTCAAAGTCGAAAGTTTTGAGATTCAAAGTCAAAATTTTCGAGAAAAAAAGTCAGAAATATGTAGAAGGCGGGCGGAAGTGATATTTGCCGGTGGTCAGTGGACATGAATGAGATCAGTGAGAGGCTGGGAGAGGGTGACACCCGCTTCAGATGCGTCCCTGCCTTGTTATGATGCAGCTGGACAAAGTGAGAGTTTAGCCCCACACCAAGCACAAACATCAAATCCCTTGGCCAATGTTAGTGGTGGTAACAATATTTCAGGGGGTCGGATTGTTCATCGTGAAGTTAGGAGGCAAGTTAGTAGTGTGGGGAATGCCGGAGTTTATATGGGAGCACAGTGTTTTTATTGCGCTAGCCAGCTAGCTTCTATGCCTTCTGACCGTGCCTCTCCACAATCCGACAGTAACGTGGAGGCTGGAGGTTTTGACTAATGCCACTGGGGATGTTACGAGGTCATAGTGTTCATAGGAGAGTTAGGGTACAACATAGGCAGGGTGGGGAGTCGCAATGATAATGACAGTGTGCGAATTCTCTCCACTTTGCGTGCGCGCAAGGCGGACCTCGCCATGCAGCGCGCAGCAGGGTCAAAGGCGCTGTGCCACGGCATGTTTAGTTCAAGATAATGGAAATGCCGGCTTTGAGTACTTGGCAAATGGGGGTCAGTAGCCTTCCGTTTGATCAGCCAATTGGTTATCTGGGGGAAAGACAACTCGATGCACTTGATATAATACGAGGCAATGACTTTAGGGTCATTGCTGGTGGTATACACCTCCACCCACAACACATGCCCTGCATCTGTCCGTTCCCACTCAGTTCCTCCTGCACAAAGGCTATCACATTGTCGATGTCCGACTGATTTCGCCTCCTGCACAGTCCAAGTTCACGACACCGCCTCTACAGTGTCCGGATAGAAATCACAATACTGTGATTCTGTGCTAAGACGTCAAGGATCTCTCTGTTATTAAATCCAACCTCAAAATAACATTTGATTAACTCCTCCATTTCAGCAGCACCAGGCCTTGCAGACGAAGTCTAACAGCTCTGAATGACGTACTTCCGGGTAGACTAAATTTGTGACTTTTTTCTCAAAACTTTTGAGTTTTTTCTCGAATATTTCGACTTTATTTCTCAAAACTTTCAATTTTATTTCTCAAAACTTTCGACTTTATTTCTCAAAAGTTTCGACTTTTAAATTTTCGACTTTATTTCTCAAAACTTTTGACTTTATTTCTCGAAAATTTCGACTTTTTTCTCAAATTCTGAGTTTCTTTCTCAGAGATTTGCAAAATATATCTCTCCTATTGAGACTAATGCTCTTCCGTAGGTGTGACACCCAATAAAGTTGCATGTATTATGGTTAAGTAACTCAGCAAAAAATGTTATCTAAGGTGATTAATAAAAAAAAATATGTTTGGACAGCTCTGCGCAGCGCTAGAGCAGCACCTGTCAGCTGCGCTCTGTCGGCTACATCAGACCTATAACGTAATATAAAGCTTCTAATGTGATGGGGGAAAAAATAAAATAAATTTAACCCAGTCCAGTGGAAAGCATAAGGAAACATCAAGTTTGTTTGTCAGTAAAATCGTGCTTCTTACGCGTGGGAACCGAAAGTGAAAGTGGATACATTTGGAGAAATTACGGTGTTTCTGAATACAATAAAGGTAAACGTTGCAGCGCACAACGCATTATAACCTCTGTCTATTGCCAGAATACTTCTGGTTATTAATTATTATTTTTTTCGTGGATTTGCCAGCATGACAGTCTAATGAATGAATGAGTAGCCTATCTAATCTCAGTGAATGAGAGGTGCGCAGAGCTGTGTGTCAGCACAAGGTATGACAGAAAGACGTGGACCTCAAAACAGACATGAAGTCTTGTCAACAGGCAATATGCTTCAAGAATATGCTGAACAAATGTCTGTAAATCAATCCGGAATTGTTGTTGAACATGCAGTTACAAAAGTAGGCCATTATTAGGGCTATTTAACATGTCGGGTTTAAATCGGTCTCGGGCTCATTATCACACGTTATCTCTCGGGTCGGGCCGGGCTTGGGCAGAAAATGTTCGGTCTTCGGTAGGGTCGGGCTCAATTTTTGGGCCCGATCTAAGCTCTAATAGACTATAGGCTAATGTATATTTCATAGTTCAGTCTTTTGGAGAATATGTTGCCTAGAAATTTGCTGGATCAGACTATAGCCTACCAAACTTCAGATTTAAGACTATTTTTCCTGCTCAACTTGAAGCATAGTTCGTCATCAGTTACAACAAGAAAAAATAATGAAAAAAAAAAAAATGCTCTCAGTGGATGCAGGCTAGCCTGACATAGCCCGACCATAATACTGCTGTTCATCCGTATTCATGGTCTGGGGGTTCTTTAACCTGACGCGATTATACTGCGGAGGGGAGGGCATTCACTTCTGGTTTAAAACGATTGGACAGCTCAGCTCGTCTAATCAGCTTCGCTTATTGGCCGGTAGACTCTCTACCGATGTAAACACGCCCCAGAGGACCGTTCCCAGACCATGGATACGGATGAACATTCGTATTATGGCCGGCCTATGTCAGGCTAGATGCAGGCAGAGCAGGAGAATTTACTGAGAAATTTCACATGTACTTAAAGTGGACTTTCTCGTGGACCATTTATCATCATCATCAATTAGTGACTAGTACCATTGGAAAGCTTGGAGCCTACTGAATCCGATGGTGTCCGAAGATCGCGTATCTGACGTTAACTCCGCGAGTAATATAACCGCTAAGAATGGATGTAATTTACATACAATGAAAATAATCTGCCCAGCGTTAGGGGGGCTTGGGGGAAATTTAGGGAGGCTTGAGCCCCCCAAAATGGACCTAACAACGTCCATGCCACTGGTCCACCTATCGCCACACATTCATACTAAAACTGTTCAAAATTAGAGGTATTTAAGAAGGTTAGGCCTATCAAAAATCCTTGCATATTATTGGATAAACCACTCATCCGTCATATTTATTGTTGTGCTACTTCAACCAGTCATATCAAAACCAACCCTTGACTCTCATGCAACTGCTTTAGCATATGGCCTGCACCTCTGAAAAGGGATATTGACTGATTAATAGCAGATTTCTCCTTTAAGACAAACACTATTTGTTCTTTTATGTAAATTTGTGTCTTTTTATTAAGCATAATTAATTTTACAGTGAGTGATGAGGGAAATCCTCTCACCTAAACAAGAACTCTTTACAAAAGCTTCAGTATAAAAAACAGTGTACATGTTACCAGAGGTAGGGAATGCATGATTTTTGTAGAACATTTTATGGAATTAGTTTTAACATAACTTACAAAAAATGACAGAAAACTGCAAAACCCCAAACTATATTGCTGTCTACCAGCCTCCAATTCGCCTTAACCACCAACCAAGACCAAGTCCTCTGAACATAGTTAATAGTTCATAGTTAATTATTCCTTCAGTATAATTCATAATTATACAATATTAGTATCACCCACAATTATTCATAAATCCACAAATAAAATCAGTCTGCTGCTTTACTTTCACATATTCTTTTGTATTTTCCTTTACATGAGACAGCCTCCCAGTATTTACTGGTCCAGGTAATGATAACACAGTCTTCTTCCTTGTCTACATCCTCATCTGAGTCTTCTTGGCCTTCTGGCTGACTATCCCTCCAGTACCTGTGTGTGTAAATGACAAGAATATTGATGAAAATACAAGTCTGGTGTTTAAAAGATGGGATGTGGAGGGTTTAGAAGATGAAAAAAAAAAAGTTCCAGAATCAATCAATCAAATTCACGCAATGTCAAAATGCAGTAGTGCTGTGTACTGTAGATGGGCTGAAGACAAGTGCAATTCTGAAGAGTTTTTTAAATGAATTCCTTTCCCTAAATTTCCTCGTATATCCACATTTCCCACATTTGGGTAACATCCTTTGAGGTAACACTTTACTTATAATCTGTATCCATAAAGCATTATAAAGCATTACAAATGCATTCATTATAGAGCATGAATACATTCATTCATAAGGGTTACAATGCAGTCCTAATGTTTTATAACTTTAGAATATGGCATTAGTAGTCATAACTGTTTATACTGTACATTCTTATAAGTGTACTTATAAGGTAGTATAAAGTTCAATAAGCCTTTACAAATCAAAAGTCTCAGATAGCATTATGGGACCAATTTGGTACAGTACTTTTGCTTTTATATGTCCAATTCCCCATGAACAATAATGAAGAGTTACAAGCACTCAATGTATACGTAAAGTGAGAACACATATTTACATAATACACATAATATTTTATTTATAAAGCTTTATGAATGCATTATGGCCCTTACTGAATGCATTTAGAATGCTGTCTGAATACTGGGTAATAGAAAGTGTTACCTATCTTATTGTTAGCCTGTATGTAAATAGAATACTGTATATAAGATAAATAATATCTATTATTAATAATAGATATAATACCTGGTAATAGATATAACTAATAATATCCCTAATCATCCCCTACTGTAATTGGCTCATTCAATAATTCCCTTACTCTCCACCTCAAGCTAGTTTGTAGTGAGTGTTCTGGCGCCTAATGGCTGACGTGCATCACCCAGGTGGGTGCTACACATTGGTGGTGGTCAGTGAGGTCCCCCTTCCACTGTAAAGTGCTTTGGGTGTCTTGAAAAGTGCTATAGGAATATAAGGCGTTGTAAAGAATAATGTGACTTGTGTTGGAGATACTCACTTTGGGTTTGTGAGGGCTGTGTTATCCATCCAGTGCCAATCGCCCTGCTTGGAAGAGTCACTCAGGCCAATCCAGTAACCTCCACCAGAACTACTCAAGAACGTCTGATCGACAGACCAGATATTTTCACATTTAATTTAATTTTCACATACACACACACACACACACACACACACACACACACACACACACACACACACACACACACACGTCAATCATCGTTTTCAGTCAAACTGATGTTTCTAAAAAAAATGTATACCATATACAGTAGGAATAGCCTATATACTACATGCATTGCTGTATACAGCAATTGTAATACACAATCTAGTACATTATGGATCAAGGTATTTATTCTGAACACAAAGACAGCTGACTATTGAGTTCCTGCACCTGTTCCTCCTCGGTTTCTATGATGGCCAGATGACCTCCCAAAGTCACGCAAGCATCCCTGCTCTCGGTCCAATTTAGCCAATCATAGGAGAAGAAGTAGCATTTCCCATCGAAATGCTCCCAGCCGTCTGCACAGCTCTTGTTCTTGGCCACATGGAGCACTGGTGGTGGAGGTTAGAGTGTCTACATTATAATAATAATAACTTTCCAAATGTCCCTTCAAATGAATGAAACTTAAAAGTACAGCACTCGAAGCATGTAGCTGTAAATTAGTTTTGAAAATAGTAAGTAAGTATAATAAGTAAATACTGGGACATTTTAAAATCATTGATGATCAATGTCTGAGTTGTTTTTTTGTGTGTTTTTTTCCCCTGAACAACCCTGTGATCACCAATTATAGGTGATCACCAATTTGAATTCAAATATTTTATTTCTGTCAAAGAAATTCTCCAGAAGCATGCAGTTCATTACTTACGGTGAAGTTCTGTTTGGATGTTGACCTTCTCTCTCTGGAGGGCAGAATACAGGTTCTGTACGTCTTCCCAGTTAGCCTGGGTTTCTATGGACATAAAATGAAGTATTGAGTTTAGAAATCAGAACAGAAAGTTATTTAGTGCTTTTTGTGTTTATGGTGCAAAGAGATTACTCATGGTTGTTACGGCAACTGTTTGAAACTTACGGTTTAGCTGTTGCTTGAGTTCTATTCTTTCTTCAGAGAGAATTTGATTTTTATTCTTCAAGTCCTCCAGATCCTTCGCAGCTTCTGTCCAAGAAAAGCAAAAACACTGAAAGTTAGTCTGACACTATTATATGCTGAAGTCAATATTCAGGCATGACTGCATATTTCTCACTCTCTCTTTCTGTGAAAAAATCCAATGCTTTCTTATGGACCACTAGATGGTGGTAGTTCTCTGGTAGTACCATCTTAAAGGTTCCATCTTTGAGGGTTAGGCAGATTTCATAATTGAAAGTCATTGATTATTCCACCTTCCACAAAACATTGGTTCAGATTATACAAATTAGACTGAATGTAGTCTAGAAAATCTAGATGTATCCTAGTGGGAGCAAATTGGGTCCAGTCACAACGCTCTATGGGTGGTATTCTCCCAGGTGCTTAAGTCCAAAAAAGTGCTTAGTGCAGGCTAAAATGCATGGGGCTATGCGATTTTTGGGACTTAAGCACTTGGGAGAATATAGCAGCCTATGTATGCAGGTATATTCTGCCCCAAAGATTGAGCTGCGGTCACCACACTCACTATACAGTATAATATATATTATAGTATGGCTTGTCATGATGAATGGTGAATGGTCCTTAAGCTGTTGGTATGAAAACTAGTCTGATCCGAAAGGGACGTAATTTCCCTTTTTCAGTCATACTATAGGCCTAATGTATAAGTAGAGGGAGACAAACTTACGATTAAGTTCAAGCTGAATGTCAGTCTTTTCATTAGAGAGAGATGTGTATTCAGTCTTTAAATCCTCCCAGTCCGTCTGAATCTCTGTGAAACCAAATAGAAATAAATATGACCTAAATGGAAAGACATTGTTTGATGACTCAGTCACAACAGAGGCGATAATGTAAATTAGACTAAATAAATTACATAAGTGATAACAGATTTTTGGACATTTTCAAGATCAAAGTTCTCAAAATGCAGTTGAAAACTTTTCTTTGGATACTTGAATAGCTATGATTATTTACTGCATTCAAATTGCAATGTTCTTTTTCATTTGTTGCTCTATTGACTTTTTTCTTTGCATGTTACAATTGAAAGAGGCACCAAGACTCACGATCGAGTTGATTCTGCAGGTCTTTCTTCTCTCCAGACAGAGAGATATGGTCACTCATTAAGTCTTCCAAATTGTTTTTGGCCACTGTTTGTAAGAAGAAAAAAAATCAGTTGGCTCTGTAGTTAGGGACTGTAAAATTATTTCAAATGCATGGCCTATATAGAGTTCATTGTGTTATATGTGTTTACCTAAGTCAAATATAACCTAATATAAAATGTGTATAGGTTTACACATTTTACAGGTTCAATATATATTATTAGATCACCAGGAGGCAGTAGCCAAACTAGTGGATTCCAATGTAGGCTATTTAATGAATAACTAAGGGAGGTTGTCTGGGAGCAGCTGGAAAAGATATAGCGATTTGAAACTTCAAGATCTTTCATTTGACGCCATAGTCCTATGGCAGTCTAGCCTGCCACGCCCTCCAAGTGACGTATCACCTTCGGCATTACTGTCGCTGGTCTGGCCAGCTGCTGATCGGGCAGGATTTCTGAATTCCCCTAAACGGGGGAACTGCCCCCTCTTGGTCGAGAACCAATCAACTTTGAGCACCTCTAACGGCTCTCAGTCCTCTTCAAGCAATTCCCTTCGCGTCACATACGTCAGAGGAAAGAGTGGTGTGATTGGTTTTGCTTCGGCACAGCATTTTCTAACATCGACTGGTAGCAAACCGAGGCATTTCAGGGAGGCGGGTCAACCATGCGCTTTGAGAAACTTTGTTATACGGGCTCTTGGTCAGACCAAAGTCTCGTAGAGCTTTGAAAGTCGATGGCAATCAGGCTAATGGCAGTCTAGAATTAACTTAATTTGGCGCGATTTCCCTATAGATTTCGGTGTCACAAAAACACATAAAGTGTTCCCAAACTCTGGTTCTCCCAACTCTGACTCTACAGACTGCCTTCTGCGGAGACATTTCTGTTTCTGTTACTGTGGCTAATGCTTAGCTGTGTCATGGACTTCGGCCAGTAGAACCCTGTCCAAGATGTTCGCTGACCAGCGCTTTTAGGTGCTTCTACCGGGCCTGCCAGACCTGCTATACTGTAGTCTAACTCTCAGATTGGATCTGTTCTGGCTTAGTGTCTATTCAACCATAATAGCTGAAGGCCTGACTTTTGTCCTTTGATAGCCTAGCAAATCATCCCATGGAATTTTTGCTAGATTTTTGCTATTTACAAGAAATGTCACTTAAAGGTATAATCCGGAGTGAATCAACACGTAGCCCTGCTGTTTTATTCTGCTAAGTGGTACTGAAAGCCACCTCAATGATCGAATTTTGTGCATCGTAGACCGAGTTTGCAAAACGACAGCTAACACTAACTGAATGAGGCATGTCAAAAACGAAACCTAAACGATTTGCTTTCATTCTGAAATGCCTCATTCTGTTACCGTTAGCTGCCTTTTTGCTATCTCAATCTGCGTTGTATGAAATCCAGTGATTGAGGTGGCTATCAATAGCGCTTGGCACTATATAACAGTCGGACTACATGTTGATTCACGCCGGATTTTTCCTTTAAGAAGCATGTTCCATTTGATAATCTAGAGTTAATCCAGACAAATGTGTCCTTGCACATTAATGCAAACAACCAATGAAAATTTCGGACCCAAATGCAAAGCTGCCAGCGACTGTTCAAACAAACATATTAAGTCAAGTATTTTGTAGTAGCTCATTGGCTCTTGAGTACTGAGTAGGGACTGAGTACTTGAGTACTACAACTCACGGAGAATCTCAATCTGGAGGTCTGTCTTGTGCCTGATAAGATTAGAATATTCAGTATGAAGCTCCTCCCAGTTACTCTTCATCTCTGTTTAAACACACGGAATGGAGTTTAGAGGAAGTATGGATTGTAATAATATCTGATAACTGAAAGTTAAAGAGATTTGTCTAGAGTTAGTCAACACCTTCCCTGTTGTTCAAGGTTGCCGAAAGCTGTCAGATGGAATAGGAATTTGAAAATTTGAGAAGAATAGCAAGAAACATGCCGAATAGAGTAATGAAAGTGAATCGGGGTTTCCTTGTCTTCATCAGTTAGTGTTGGCTTCCGTTAAAGCCCCCCAATGCAGGATTAAGCTTAAACATTTCTCACTCATTATACCTTCATAAATATCACCTGGAACTCATTGGGATATATAAATGACGTTCCAGAATAAAAGGTGCATCTTCAGGAGCTCATTGCTGCATCTTAACCATAGTTATGCAGTATCCCTAGAAGTGTCCCACTCCCTGTTTGTTTTGGTTAGCATGCAGGCAAGGTCATGTGACTTAGCTGGAGCTTCTATTTGAATTATGTGATTTGTACATTCTCAGACCTTTTGCCTGTCGATGTTGGCGGCTAGCGGCTTCTTCTATCAACTACACAATTCCACGTGGAGGATTATCAGCAGAAATGTTTGGTTTTAAGCCCACTGGAGGGCACAGCACTCAGAAACCTAGAATGACAGGGATATGCTGACTGACTCCAGACGATTGCAAGTTTGTACGTTTTTATAATTTATGCACACTAATGTCTGAGTAAAAAAAATCCAGCGGGGTAAATTGACACTCACGATCAAGTTGTGTTTGCAGTTCTTTATTTTCTTCAGACAGAATTTTCTGATCTCTCAGTAAGTCCTCCATTTCCCTCTTGGTTTCTGCTCAATAGATGGAAGTGGAGAGTTCAGAATCTTGCTGTGTATTGTATTTAAGTAAAATCTGTTCAGTAGATTGTCCATGTGTCAAGACTGTGCTCATTCATATCCTTGTGTTTTTGTCGGCCTGTTTTGCATTGTTGCCTATTGCCATCCAGTAAGGACTGCGGTTGAAAATTAGTCTAATGGCTAATATGGAACATTTACAGAAATAATAAGTAATTGAATTAAATCAATGAAATTATTCAACATGGCTCTCAAGACAGTGACTGAGTCGCTTAATTTTCCTTTGGTACTAACAACATAAAATTTTTGATCAAGAACAATAGATTCCACTGGTGTAGCTGCCATCAGCTGGTGCTCATAGAACCACTATATCACCTCAATGCAGTCTATTGTCAAATGGGAACTACATTACTGCATTTCTGGGGGGAAGATTGACATCCTAGAGTCCATTTTTGCATTATTATTTTATCTGCAATAATGACATTTCAAATAAGTATTTGAGAACCTTAATGTAGTGTACTTTACCCTCTAATTCTTCCAAAATGTTCCTAAATTCTCTCCGTGTGTCTGCAGGGAAGAAATGACAAAATCAACAGTGGTGAAGTAACATTCAGACTCTAAGAGAGTGTGTATGTGTAAGTATATCTGTATTTGGTAACTTGTTGCTGCTACTTGTTTTACCATCTAGTTCCTTCTGTAGTTTTCCTTCTGTAGATTGCCCATCCATCTCAGCTGAAGAGAAAAGCAGTTGGATGAACCCATTTGGTGTAAGAATAAAGAAATGGAAACACTTTACTAGAGGTTTTCCACATAAGAGCAACAGTAACCTGTAACTCGTCATGTATCATGAACGTTGGGTTACGCTGTAACCCTGGTTCTCTGAGTGAAGAGACCATCTCTCCAGTCCTCAGGCCGCTCGGAGTCCGGTTCCGATCAAACCATCAGTGATTACACGCCAACACAGGTGTTTGATAAGTTCGGGTGTAGGCGTCGCCGGGCGAGCCTTAGCAGGTGTGGGGTCATTCCCCCGTACATATGGAATATGTAACGGTGGAGAGATGGTCTCGAGACGATAGAGAACATGTAATGACACTTCAGAATATTTAGGTTTTTGTTGTCATCAAGTATCATTCAGTTTTAGTAATGTCTGACCTCCCAAAAAAATCACATGAAATTTAATTTCTGCAGTCATAAACATTCGTAAGTGTTATTAGGCCTACATGTTCATAATATGCGTCATGTCATGTTTATAGCAGGTTCTTGTCAATGTTCATATCATGGCATTGCTAATGAAGAAACATACAGTACTAGTCATAAAACTAGGCTATTATATATTCCCCAGTCTCCATTTACTTACCAGTGGTGTTTACTAGTCCAACACCAGGAAGTATTTCCATTTGACATTTTTCTTGTAAAAAATCTATTTGAGGGTGTAAAAAGACAATGAAAACCAACATTGGTAAAGAGTTTACTCAGACAAGTGTTGTAATTTAACTAAGGAGTATACGTTCAATATGTCACGATTTCAATCAGGGTGCTACTTAAATTCCTTTATAAGCAATTTAAAGGAATTTTAGACTATGTGTTGGAGAGAAAAAAATAAAAATAAAAAATGTGTCTATTATGTGTGTAGCCTACATTCATGTCAGCAAAACGGAATCATGTCCAAGGATTTGGAGGTGAAAGAATGCAAAGTAAATAAACAAACAACAAGAAATGAAAAAATTCATGAGTGTGTACTGTATGTGCCCCTTACTTACAGAGCACTCCTAGTATGAGGGCCAGAATAAACAGGACAACACAGAGGAAGAATGAAAGGATGATTAGTTTCAAACACAGTCGCTTTAAGCCTCTCCCCTTCTGAGGCTCTGACTTTGCCGAGACGTCGTCACCATCAGCAAGAGGATCAGACGGCCCGCCATCTATCCAAAGTGAAAAGACATGAAGGCGAAGATTTACAAGCTGTTTTATAGCTGCAATTTTGCTGCTGTTGGGGTATGAAATAGTATGACCTTGGATCACAGAAAACGTTTGAATCGGAATTATTGCCATAACAGTAATGGAAATCATGAAAATTTTAGCTGAACATATCCAGCGTGCCCTGTCAGACAGTGTGATACGCACACACACACACACACACACAATGACTCCCTCTTTTTTTACTCAAAAACCATGTTAATTCCTTAATAGAACTCTGTTTCAGTCACTGAAAAGGTAACAACCTCAATACTTTCAGATATAATCTTGTTAAAAGCAATATCAAAATAATTA